>BLSH010305713.1:204837-216256 GCA_018402905.1 Glandirana rugosa | reverse complement strand
ATCAAAAATGACGTAGTGCGCCAACCACGCCTTGCTCACATCACTTAAAAGAATATAGGCATACACACAACCAACAGGACGTGGCCCATTTTGCGCTTCACACCTCATATTCATATTGTATCTAATCCAGCAGAAGATGTAGCCTGATGCTGGGTGGACTCAACGTCACCACCACCGGATGTCACATTTGCCTGAAACATTAAAGGAAGGGTGGAAGTGTGGCCCCTATCAATAATATAAACATTACAGGAGGTCATGTGATCCGACACCAGGCGGACGTGACGTGAACACATATAAACCCCACATCCACCCAAAACACTAAGGGAAGGGCAGAAGTGCAGCTCCGTTTCCCCTTAGAGGAACAATAGCACACGTCCATCCGTCAAACGAAAACAAAACCTCCGGAATATAAAAACTGTCTTAGATAGCTAAACCTAATTTAATAATATGATTAAAACATTAAAATTACCTCTAATTCCCTGCTATAAAGCATATATAATATAGCTCCATCTAGTGTCAAAATCGTGAGAAACACCATGATGTGCTCTAATTCAAAAGGAACGTTTGCAAGATATAAATTCTATAATTGAACCATTATTACATATATATATATAAACTATATCGAGTGCCATGTATAAATAAATCTACCACGTATCAAGACAGAAAAAATATATAAAAATATAACTCATATATATATATATATATCCACAAAACATGGAAGCACACCGACCACTACACACCAAAGGGACACAGCGACAAGGCCATGATCCAGATGCACCTACAATACACGTAATTTCTTTAAATGGGATCATATAGAAGAATCAAAAAGGATCCATGTTACAGATTCGCGGAGTGGGACCATCAAGCACAGTTGATAAAGGCAATGATGTCCCACTCCACGTTCATTGCATATGGATAATACAAACGTAATGCATAGATCCAATATGTTTCCAACCTGAATATCCCTCGCTTTTTGGAGGCCCCCCTTCAGGGGGCAACATACCTATCAATAGCCACAAAATGCGTGCCTTTAGGATCTCCTACATAATGTTGACCACATGGACAGGTCAATAAATACACTATATTGGTAGTAGCACATGTGATAAAGGATTTAATGAAGTAATATTTATTTGTAACTTTAGAGGTAAAGGATAAGGCCTTATTTCTCTGTATTCAAATGACATACTTTACATTTTTTACATGGAAAAAAACCTTTAAGGTTGCGGAAAAAATTTAGTCTCATAGGGGGATTAATAACGTTAGGAGCCACCTTCAAACGAAGAGGTGGTGCCCCCCTATATATTACATCAGCCCTTTCTGGTAAAAGAGGGCCTAAAACCCTGTCATTTTTAATACCCCCCGATGTCTCTTAAAGATTTGATTCATTTGACGATGCTGGACAGAAAAGGATGTAAAGAAGGACCATCTAGGATCCTTCTTGCGATGATTATTGATGTTATTATGAAAAAGTTGGGTCCTATCCACTTGACGTACACGAGAGATCTCATCATCCAAATAATTACGGGCATAACATTTTTCAATGACTTTATCTCTAACCGTAATGGCCTGCATATCAAAATCTTGGCTATTTGTACAATTCCGACTGAGTCTCAGAAACTAGCTGAAGGCGACAGAACGCAACCAGCTCCGATGATGACAACTATCCGTCGGAATGTACCAATTCATAACAGTGGGTTTGAAAAAGGTACTAGTAATCACCTTATTATCATCAATTCTGATGTTGAGATCCAAAAAAATGGATATTAGAAGAGTTTGCTTCAAATGACAGAATAATGTCTTTATCGTTAAAATTAAGGTCACTCATGTAAGAATTAAGTGTCTCAATACTACCATTCCACAGGAGGAGGATGTTGTCTATACATGCCCAGAAAACCAACTCTGGTCTAGATTGAGCATAGATGACATCCTCCTCCCACCGATCTCGGTAAAGAGCTTCCATCTGAGATGCTCTTTACCACAAGATCAGCCAAGACCAATCATGGCTGATCACAGTGTAAACAGGAAGAACCGTTTATCGGATTTTCCTCGATTCATGTCAGCAGACGTGAGTGCAGGAGAGCCGATCAGTGGCTCTCCTGACAGGGGGGTCTGCGCTAATTGTTTATCAGCGCAGCCCCTCCTGGGATCACCACCGAGGACAACCAGGGAGCCTGCCCAGGGACCACCAGGGAGAGCCCACCCAGGACCACCAGGGATCCAACCAGGGAGCAGACCCTGACCACCAGACCGCCCACCCTAGACCACCAGGTAAGGGGCACAATGCCCAAAATGGATGGCACTCAGTGCCCACTTCAGATGTCACCCAGGACCACCAGGGAATGACAACCTTACAGTGTAATCTGTCATTAGCGCCCACCAGTGCTACCTATCAGTGCCCACCAGTGCCACCTATCAGTGCCACCTATTAGTGCCCATCAGTGCCACCTATCAGTGCCAAGTTCCACCTATCAGTGCCCATCAGTGCCACCTATGAGTGCCTATCAGTGCCGCTTATCAGTGCCCATCAGTGCTGCATATCAGTGCCACCTATCAGTGTCCATCAGTGCGGTTTATCAGTGCCGCCTATCAGTGCCCATCAGTGCTGCATATAAGTGCCTCATCATCAGTGCCCGTCAGTGCCACCTCATCAGTGCCAATCAGTACTGCCTCACCAGTGCCCATCAGTGTAGCCTCATCAGTGTCCATCAGTGATGGAGACAATGTACTTATTTATAAAGTTTTGTGACAGAAAGAGAGAAAAAAAATTCTGTCTTTTTTTATTTGTGGAGCAAAAAATAAAAACCGCAGAGGTGATCAAATACCACCAAAAGAGAGCTCTATTTGTGGGAACAAAATGCTAAAAAGCTTGTTTGGGTATATAAATATATAGTGCTGAAAGCTGAAAATTGGTCTGGGCGGGAAGGAGGGTAAGTGCCTGGTATTGAATTGGTTAAATATTGTGCCTGGGGGGTCCCCTTAGTCTGCTTGTAAAGTGACACATCTGTGCAATCTTTAGAACAGTGGCAGAGCAAAATCACATTTGTAAAAGAAAAATTGTCATATAAAATCACTTGTGGCTGTAATGTATTGCCAGTTCCTGGCAATATAGATAAAAAATCACTGAAAAATATTGTGTGGGGGTCCCCCCCAAAGTCTGTACCAGGCCCTTCAGGTCTGGTATGGATTTTAAGGGGAACCCTGTGCCAAAATGTAAAAAAAATGGCGTGGGGGACTCCCCAAAGTCTGTACCAGGCCCTTCAAGTCTGGTATGGATTTTAAGGGGAAACCCACGCTAAATACTTTTTAAAAAATGGTGTGGGGTCCCCCCAAAATCCATACCAGACCCTTATCCAAGCATGCAGCCTGGCAGGACAGAAGGGGGGATGAGCAAGCATCCCCCTCTCCGAACCGTACCAGGCCACATGCCCTGAACATGTGGAGGGTGTTTGGGGCCCCCCAAAGCACCTTGTCCCCAGAAGGGGAGAAGGGCCTCTTCCCCACAGCCCTGGCTGGTGGTTTTGGGGCCTGTGGGTGGGGGGCTTATCAGAATCTGGAAGCCCCCTTTAATAAGGGGGTGTCCAGATCCCAACCTCCCATGTGAATGAGTATGTGGTACATGTACCCCTACCCATTCACCAAAAAAGGAGTGTAGTGTTAACAGTAGACAGTTTTTGACAAGTCCTCTATTAAAAATGTCTTCTTTCTTTCTCCGATCTTCCTCCATCTTCTTCCCCGCTTATTCTTCTGGTCTTCTGCTTCTTCTGTCGTTGTCTTCTATTTCTTCTTCTTTCTCTGACGTCGCTGCCGCGCCACCCAGAGGCAACTACCAGAATGGGCGATCTTGAGTTTGACAGTTATTTTATAGGTAAGGATGGGGCCACTCGGTGACGTAAATGGATGACCCCACCCCCTTTGACGTCACATGAAGGGGGCGGGGTCACTCAGTTACATCACTGGGTGGCCCGTCCTTGCCTATAAAAGAAGGAGAAGACCAGAAGAAGCAGGGAAGGAGAAGATGGAGGAAGACCATAAGAAGAAAGAGGAAGAAGAAGCTTGGGAAGAAGACATTTTTAATAAAGGACTTGCCAAAAACTGTGTCACGTACCTGGTGGTAGAGTCTGGCTTATGCGGGGGCAACCTCTCTTGCGGCCCTGGTTCGAGAACCCCTGATAGTGTGGACAGGGAGCTCTGGAGCACAGGGGGCATGAGAGCTGGACAATCTTCAGATGGTAAGCAGAAGTCCACTGGAGCTTGTGCGGTTCAGTCCGGGTCGGCAATTGGCAGGCGGTGCGGTACAGCGGGATCAGGCAAACGGATGGTCGGGTACAGGCAGGGTCGGCAACGTGCTGGCAGTGGAAGTACAAAGGGAGCAGACTAGCGGGTAGTTGTAAACAGGCCGGGGTCAGATGCAGGCAGATATCAACAAGTCCAGAGGGATAGCCTGGGTCACAGGAACAGAAAGTCACTCAAAAGCAGTCACCGGGGGTCACAGGTGCAGGGAATGCTGGAGAACGGACAGCACCGGCTGCTGGGTCTTGCTGGTTTAAATAGGGCCATTTGGCTGGGCTCTCTTGGCTGGGTTGTTTCTCCAAAAATCTTCATAAGTTCCTGGGCGTGTAAGTTACTCTCCGGCTCCCACAAATTTTCCTCAGGACCATATCCTCTCCATTTTACAAGGAACTGTATGCCTCCTGTTCTTCTCCCACAATCGAGCATGGCTTCCACCTCAAACTCCTCCTCTCCATCTATCACCACCGGTTCAGGTGGGGCCGTCTTTTGTCCTGGAAACAGGTCCCTGGCCACTGGCTTGAGGAGGTGCACAAGAAACACCGGGTGAATCTTAAGTGCAGGTGGCAGATCGAGCTCATAGGCCACTTTATTGATTCTCTTCCTTATTGGGAAAGGCCTTAAGAACTTTGGTCCCAGTTTTTTAGATGGACAGGATAGTCTCAGGTTGGTGGTTGCCAACCAGACCTAATTGCTGGGCTGGAGATCAAGCTCTCCTCGTCTTTTCCTATCAAAAGTCTCCTTGTTGCGTTCCTGAGTCTGGGTAAGGGTCTCCTGCAGCATCTTATTGTTCCTTTCCAGGAACTTGGTGATCTCCAGTGTGGCCGGGATTGTACTTTGCGGAAGGAGGTCAGGCAGGAACGTGGGATGGTAGCCGAGATTCGCCCAAAACGGAGACTGCTTGGTGGCAGAATGGGCGGAGTTGTTGTAGGCGAACTGGGTTAGTGGTAACAAGGAGATCCAATCATCTTGAGAATAGGAGGGGTAGCAGCGGAGGTATTGCTCCATGGTCTGGTCATGGTATATATACTGCTCATTCAGTGTACATTATATAGAGGCAAGTGCAGGCAGTGTAAGAATATATATACTGGTGGTCTTTCCCATTCCGCTTCTCATTTTCCTTTAAGAACAAAACATAAGGATTCACCATGTTTCATGAAGGAGAGAAATTGATGGTACATTTAGGGCTCATCTCACTAGATTCCTTAACATCTTCTGGCCACAAGAACGCCGGCTTTGCTAAGTGTCTTTCACCACAGAGCCCAATAAACCCTGTTTGGAAAAAGCAGCAACCCAAGCGATCGAAGGAATCTCATCCACCCTGATCGAACTGGAACTTCAATATTTTTAATCCCTTTCAGGTTGTGGACGATTATTCCACATGGACTTCTCCTAATGAGGGGATTCCGTTTTTCATTTTTCTGCAAGATGCTTTAATCACTCATCGTTGGAACCGTTTCCCATTGTTTCCTTGTTAGCCTATGGATTTCATAACCCTGGAACTCTGTTATTGAACGTTCCTGAACCAGCTTGGTTCATACTCCAATGAAGTAATTGGACTGGTTTCCTTATTACCAAAAACAAACATTTTCTATAGTTTCATGAGCAATTAGCTCAGAGTTTATTTAAAAATTACTCCAATGGTTAAGCCCCTCTGGGTTCATGGTCAGGGCTTGATCGGGGGATGGGGTGACAATACCCGAATGGGGGTGGCACCCAGTTCTTGATTACTTCCCTTCCTGGGATACCCCCTGGGCGAGGGAGGGATTGATTTGCTTCAATTTTTACTATAACATAATGTATAAATTACGTACCCTCCTTCTTATTTAGCTTATAAAGGTGGAGGGGGGGGGACTGGGGTAGAGGTAGTGTGCTTCTCTCAACCCCTGTGTATTAACTTTTGTCACCCGCAGAGGTTGAAGTCAGTTCACCTTATAGCTCGATCTTCTCTATTACTTCCTGATAAGGGGGTCTCAGGTTTTTAGGCCCCCCCATCACATGGGTCCCCCTCAGGCCAAGCGGGGACCCATGTGATGGTCAACCCATGTTTCATTTAAGTCCAACTTTCACTTGGTTCTTAACCCCATGTCTTCTTTCTTCTTTTCTGACTTTTGACTCATTTGTTCTCCTCTCAGGCACCAAGGAGGCACCAGGAGCAAGTGGCAACAAGGCTTGGCTTTTCATCCACGAGACTTACAGTGTCTACTATGGGACTGCATTGGACTGAAGGTAGGATTCCCATCAGTGAAGCATTGTTTTTACCCTTTAATCCATGGCACCAAATAAAAAAAAGTCACCAAACCTTAAAGTGGTATCCCACAATGTTCAGGGACTAAATTCCCCACTGAAACGCAGTAAATACTTTCCGGCAGCACATTTGATCCAGGCAGAGGTACTTCTCTTACAAGAAACCCACTTCCCCAAAACATACCTTCCCCCCTTCAGACATGTCAAATACCCCCAATTTTTCCTAGCGAGTATAAAACTAAAGGGGTTCTCCAAACATGTCACTTTCTCACCCGTAGAGGTGATCCGAGACCCTTGGGGAAGATACATTCTTCTCTAAAGATCCCTGGAGGAAATCCCATACACATTTATAGCATATTATGCCCGAACTGGGGACAGTCTACCTTTTTCACCACCATGTTGAAAACCCTCTCTCCACTCCTCCAGGGCACAGTCATTCTGGGAGGGGACTAGATCAGATGTTGGACAAATCTGGAAAGGGGCATGCTAGACAGCTTCACCCTCCTAAACAAAAATTAAGAATAGCCAAGATCCTACAGTCTTATGTATATTTGGAGGGAACTGAATCCTGCAAGTAAGGATTATACTAATTTTTCTGCACCTCACCATACATTTGCGAGGATAGATCACATCCTACTAGCAGCAGCAGGCATCCCAAATGCTCTGAGATCTTTCATTAGGGACTCCCCATTGTCTGACCACGCGGTGGTCATCTTGCACTTACTGAAATCTAAATATCTTTCGATGGCGTCTAAACGAATCACTTCTAAATGATCCGATTCAATGCACAATCTTAAACAAAGATATCAAGTAGTACTTTAGACTCAACGACAATGGTACAGTCTCCCATGAAACTATTTGGTCTGCACATAAGGCAGTGATAAGAGGTAGGGTTATTCAAATATACCAAAATTCTCACTAATAGATTCTCCATATTTATAAGTTAGTATATCCACAAGGACCAGGTGGGTTTTATCCCTGGGAGACAGGGTCCAGACCAGATACACCGAGCCATTGACATAATATCCCTCCTGCAAACACACTGGGATGGAGGCCCACAGCAGGGAGGTTATATGCTTTCGGTGGACTTACACAAAGCCTTCGACATGGTGGAGTGGCCCTATCTGTTCAAGGTCCTCAAGAGATGGGCGTTTGATCGTCACTTCTTGCAGATCTTAAGGGTCGTCTATTCAAAACCGAGCACCAAAGTTAAACTCCAGGGTCATTACTCTTATCCTTTTCCAATACACAGAGGCAATAGACAAGGCTGTCCCTTGTCCCCAATTATATTTGCCATTGCAATCGAAACATTAACAATAACAATTAGGAATAATCCGAATATACATGGGGTAACATATGGCTCCCAAATACACAAATGTGCCTTATATGCAGATGCCCTGCTATTATTTCTAACCTCCCCCCTTATCTCCACTCCAAATATACATAAACTCTTACAGGATTTTGGCAAAATATCTGGACTTAGAGTAAATATGAATAAATTAGTGGCTTTAAAAATCACCACACCGAGTGCGCATGTGTGGAGCGTCTGGAATGGCTGCGTAATTCCAGACCTTGGGACCTCCCCGGCCATCCAGACCCCCTGCAGCAGGAACCAGAGCCCGGATCTCCTCCAGTACGCTCCCTGGGGGTGAACCGGATCGGGGGGATTCCCAGGAGGCGTGCTGGACCTGCCCGCAAAGCCGGAGCGCCCGTGCCCAGCCACACCAGTACGCGAGGCCACGGCTTGGGCCTACGCGACCCTGCTCCTTCCACGCGGCGGGTGACCTGCTCTGGTAAGCCTGAAGGGGGGCCCTGCTAAATCCCCCATGACACACCTGAGGCCCGGGGACTCCCCCTGAGATAAGGGGGCCACTCGATCCTTTCAAGGAGCCCTTACCAGGCCCTGCCTCCTACGCTAGGCCGTTCATCAGGCCTCATTGCTTCACATCAGCCAAGCAGTCAGAAGGGGACCCTGCTCAGACCCCCCCAGCCTCATCCAGGACTTAAAGGCCTAGATCCCCACTGAAGCTAGGGGATCTACTCTAGACTGGGATTTTTCACATTGTTGTAATCATAAGGAGAGTACGTTTATCTTCCCTCACCAGGGCCAGTTGCTATGGAGTCAGGGCCAGTTAGAAGGGACCTATCTCGCCAGCCCGGCTTTAATGACCAGGCCCCAAAAGCTGACTATATAGCATCTGGAGCACAACAGGCGTCAGTAGACAGAGGGGACGACATGGAAGCAGGGTCAGAGGGGGGATCACAAATCCATTCCTCTCCTGGCCCTCTACCAGGAACACAACTTTCAACCCAGATTCTTTCCCCAGCTTCCACTATTTCACTCCTGGAAAGGACACTTGATGAACTGATAACAGCCCCACTTAAAGACCAGGCCTCGGGCAATTCTCTTGCTGTATCTCCCGGTCCTCACTCTCTACCTTTCATGCTGACTTCCAGATGATGATGGAGGTTTTTTCTAAGATGCTTTCTAAAGGACTGGCCCAAACAGCCTCCCAAATAACGTCAGTCATTTAAGCTGATCTCCAAAGTTTGGGGATCAGGATTGATGCAATTGAACACAAAACGGACCAAATGGTTGCAAGAGCAAATCAGAATACAGCACAGATTCAGGATCTACAAGACCAGCTCAAAACAGCCCTTTCTAAAATAGATGATCTGGAAAACCGCTCCAGGCGATATAATTTCCACATTAGGGGTCTCCCTGAGAGTATTACAGATGCCCGCATAGCAGTCACTGAGTTTATCAAAGATATTATCCCGGACAACCCTGAAGACCGGTTGGAACTTGATAGGGTTCACAGAGCGCTCCATCCCCCCCCCACTCAGATGGGCTACCCAGAGATATAGTAGTGAAACCCCACTTTTTCAGCGTTAAAGAGGAGGTCATGAAGGTTTCTAGGAACTCCCCCAATCCCGTCCAAATCTTTGCGGACTTATCGCCTTCCACCATTCAAAAGAGAAGATCCCTGAAACCTTTGTTGGAAGTCCTTATGAAGTCTTCTATCAAGTACTGGTGGTCCTTCCCTTTTCGCCTTTCCTTCGTCTATAAAAGCAAGACATATGGCTTCTCCACTTTCCAGGAGGGGGAATATCTCTTTCTACGTCTCAACCTCATCTCTCTGGGCTCTTCTTCCACGTTGTCTAATAAAGCTGCAGGATCCTCAGAGCCCAATACCACAGCTCTGGCGGAGCCAAAAACCCAAGCTCTAAGGACTCCCATCCTCCATGATTCCGGAGCTCAACCCCTGGAATGAGATTCTTGGCTCCTTGTGGCTGTTGATTTTTCGCTCTGTGAAGTGCTCCTCCCCTTTTTTTTTTTTGACTGTTTTGTTATTGTTATTATGCCTCTCCCCCCTTCCCTATCCTCTGGCTGGCCGATTGGGGGGGGTGGGGGTGGGATGGAAAGTATCCCAATATGTTCTGCTTTGTATTTGCAAATGTGGTCTTAGGACTTATAAGATGTGCTCAAGTACCGAACTTGACCCGAACTTTACCCCGGACTCCGAACCCCATTGAAGTCAATGGGGACCCAAACTTTTCAGCACAAAAATGGCTGTAAAAAAGTCCTGGCAAGTGCTAGAGGGTGCAAAAGGAAGTAAAATGGGGGTAAGAGTAGGACAAGTGTCCTACAAAAAAATGGGGAAAATAACTTAAAATCAAATAAAAAAATAAAAATGGGAAGGGGGGGTGTGGAATAGGAGCCTAGAGGTTGACTAGGCCATGACCATGGCAGTGTAGGTGGAAGTGGCGGTGGTGAAGGAGGAGGAGGTAGCCAACACTTTTTGTTGTTTGTTTTTTTTTTTTAATTGGGGTAGCCCCCAAAATATTGAGACATATTAAAAAAAACAAGAATACTAATGGCTGTGTGAGGCCGGTCTAAATGTCTATTCTGCACAAGGTACAGACAAGTCTTGTGGGATCCATGCCGGGTTCATTTTAATAAACGTTAGCTTGTTCACGTTGGCTGTGGACAGGTGGCTGCGCTTGTCTGTGATAACGCCCCCTGCCGTGCTAAACACACGTTCAGACAATACACTGGCTGCAGGGCAGGCCAGCACCTCCAAGGCATAAAGGGCAATGTGGCCAATTTGGAGACCCAGAAGTTGAATGGGGCAGACCCATCAGTCAGTACGTGTAGGCGTGTGCACACATACTGTTCCACCATGTTGCTGAAATTCTGCCTCCTGCTAAGACCTTGCCTATCAGCTGGTGGTGCTGTTTGTTGTGGCAGGCTGTTGACAAAGCTTTGCCACATTTCGGCCATGCTAACCCTGCCTTCTGAGGTGCTGGCGGTGCCACAGCTGCGTTGGGGGCCTCTTCCTCCCCCTCCTCTGCCTTCGCCTTGTGCTTCAACTGAGCCCCTGGTGTCATTTGGGAATGCCCTCAGCAGCGCGTCTACCAGTGTGCGCTTGTAGTCGCACATCTTCCTCTCACGCTCCAGGGAGGGAATTAAGGATGGCACGCTGTCCTTGTAACGGGGATCCAGCAGGGTGACCACCTAGTAATCAGAACAAGTTACAAGGTGGGCAACTCGGCTGTCGCTGTGCAGGCACTGCAGCATGTAGTCAGCCATGTGTGCCAGGCTGCCCAGAGGCAAAGACAAGCTGTCCTCTGTGGGAGGTGTATCATCTGTGTCCTCCGTATCCCCCCAGCCACACCCTGTGATGCCCACGTGCTGCGTCGGGTGCCACTCTGCTGCAGTTCCTCCTCCTCATGATGATCTTCCTCGTCCTCCTCATCCTCCAGAACTGGGCCCTGGCTTGAATATTTTTTACCTGGCCTATGCTGGTGCAGGAACCCACCCTCCGAGTATAAGTTCGGTCCCGTGTCAAGACCTCCTACTCCTCCTGCTCCTTCTAGTACT
>BLSH010305713.1:164265-177938 GCA_018402905.1 Glandirana rugosa | reverse complement strand
TTGATTCTTCACAAAAAATTACAGTTTTATATCTTTATGTTTGAAGCCTGAAATGTGGCAAAAGGTTGCAAAGTTCAAGGGGGCCGAATACTTTTGCAAGTCACTGTATATTATAGCAGCTACATAAGGAACATCTTCAGTAAATGGAGGGAGGAGAATTTGAGCTTCTTCAACAATTAGATGCTCCACTCCTAAATCTCCCACAACAAGCTACAGAAAGAGGAGATCACTCTAAGTGATACCAGGGTGTGCGGCCTACAGGGGGAGTCTATCACTCTCTGGGATGTATCCAAACTAGTAGGATGTGCTAAGGCACTCATGATCCTAGGCCTAGGGGCTGTCTTAAGCAAAATACTCCCCCGGCGACCCCAACCCCCGCCCACCCAGACACACAGCTGTGGCATAGTAGAACATGCATTAGGGTTCATAGTGAGGCTTGTTAGAAATCCCATGTCAGGCCCTCCTCCCCGGCTGCATCGGTTAAAAAAGAAAAGAAATTTCAAGCCAAGAGGAAAGGCACATGGGATCCCAAAGAAGCCCCTTCCCCTTCTACAGCCCACCCCCTAAAGAGAGGGACGAGAGGCCAAAGTGGTCCATCTCCAGGCCACATGATGCTAAATCCCAGAACGAGGCTACCGCCAATCATTATAAGGGGTTGAGATATCTGGCTTGATATTGCTCCAGTTCATTATCAGTCTGTTTGGAGACCCTGTACTCATGTTTACTACATGATCAACCCCAGAGTTGTCTACAAGCCACATGAGTGGGTGTCATAGTCCCTTGATCTGTCTGTATTCATGAGTAACATATAGATGGTAGTCTCAGGCCCCAGCAGCGGCGGCTGGTGCATAAGGAGCGATTGGGCGCCGCCTCCCCGTCGCTGGCAAGTAAAAAAAAAAAAGTCAGCCCGCCCCCCTGCAGATGGCACCGATACATTGACTTTTCTTTTTTTTTTTTCCTCGGCTCCTTGCTGTCGGCTGACATCAAGTAGTGAGCCGATTGGTCAGTCATTAAAGTCTATGTGTGTGCGCTGAACAAGCGCACACACATAGTCTGATTGGCTGCCCCCTGAGCCATCAGAGCCAATGACTCTCTGTCATTGGCTGCTGTGGGCGGGGGGCAGGACTGTGGTGGATGTGCTGCCTGCATGATTACTCACACAGGCGCAGCACTCCGCGGGGTTTCAGTCCCGAGCTGCTCAGCATGCTGATTGCAAGCCGAACTCTGCATAGACCTGGCCTGCCTGCTATTAGATGGGGTAAATGCGGAACTTGTCCCGACTTCAGGGGGGGTGGGGGGCTCTGTATGCCCTATATGATGCCCTGTATGCTCTATCTGATGCTCTGTATGCCCTATATGATGCCCTGTATACCCTATCTGATGCCCTATATGCCCTATCTGGTACTCTGTATACCCTATCTGGTGCTTTGTATTCACTATCTGATGCCCTGTATGCCCTATCTGATGCTCTGTATACCCTATCTGATGCCCTGTATGCCCTATCTGATGCTCTGTATGCCTTATCTGATGCCCTGTATGACCTATCTGGTGCTCTGCATGCCCTATCTGGTGCCCTGTATGCCCTATCTGATGCCCTGTATGCCCTATCTGGTGCTCTGTATGCCCTATCTGGGACCCTGTATATCCTATCTGGTGCCCTGTATGCCCTATCTGGTGCTCTGTATGCCCTATCTGGTGCACTGTATGCCCTATCTGGTGCTCTGTATACCCTGTCTGGGACCCTGTATACCCTATCTGGGGCTTTGTATACTGCTATATGTTGACTGTATACTGCTATATGGTGACTCTGTATACTGCTATCTGGTGATGCTGTATACCACTATCTGGTGATGCTGTATACCCTATCTGGTGATGCTGGACTGTATACTCCTGACACAAGGGGTGGAAACTATAAGGGGTGGGGCTTATGAGAAGTGGGATGGGTCAAAAAGGAAGGGCAGGGTCTGGCCCCCCATCCTAAAATTTCACCAGCCACCACTGGGCCCTAGTATGTCAAGCGCCAGGCTTATCAATAACAAGAGAGGTACCTGACATTCGCATGGAATGACAATAACAATGCATATAAAATCTGCAAAGTAACTGTTAGTACAACCTCGGCTCATACTGGTGATGTTTCTCGGGAAGAGTGTAACAGGTAACTAGGTCATAGACATATATAGGCATTTGAAGGCAAATCAGTTGGTCTGACTGGGGTCTGTTGGAAATTTTCTTCCTTATATTAGTTATACAATATAGTTAAAGTTATAAAGAATTTTACAAAAAGTTAAATACATTTATGAAGTTGAAGGAAGAATTCTTTGATGATATTATGTTATAATTAGATGGAAAATTAATAAAAAAAATGAATAAATATATTAATTTATAGTTTCTTGATGAAATGAGATAGTTAAATTTTTCACAAGAAAATATTTCAGAATATTGGGAAAATGCTTTTGTACAGTATCTGACATACTAAGTTGTTGTTTATTGTAAATATTTCAGAGAAAAGTATTATTTAAAATGAATGCACTTTTGTTGATAGTTATAGTGCATTGAGGGGGAATTGTTGGAAATTATGAATTTATAATATTATTTTGAATAATATTGGGCTCTGAAATATATTATATGTATAAATTAAATGTATTAAATATATGTTAGTTATATTTGTGAATGTATGACATATAATATTTGTAAGGTTATTTGAATGTGCTTTTGGACAGAGAAAGTGTTGTATGTGCAATTCTATTTCAAAACTCATGTGAAGTAATGTTAGAGGAGGATGTGTGTCTCCTTATGGACTAAGCCATATAAGTAGGTGTAGTTTGCTTTGAAAAGAGCTGACCTAACAATTTCAAACAGTATAAGAGTCGTGACTTTAGCTAGGAAGGGTAGGGAGAGATAATGGAGGATATGAACGCCTACATTTTCGGAGACGTGACGTGAACACCTGTCAGAACTCTTCCTCCTCCTGACTGACATCTGAAGCCAGACCAGATCTCATCATATATTTCAATTATGTCGCTACGTAAGTTTGTCTGATATCTTATGTTATTTGATGAAGAATAAACCCTTAAAGATTTTTCTAATGATGTCGTTCATGCAAGTTCTTCGATGAAAGCTGAGAAAGGATTTTCAACAGGGTCTAGCATGCTTATGTGAGAGTGGCAATAGGAGAATCCTATCGCGGTCTGAAACTAAACAGGGGGGTAAACAAGAAGCGATCCTGTATAGAAATTCTGCGATAGGGACCTCCTGGAGACTTAAGAGTCTGCAATCCAAGTACAGGGAGGGCAAGCTTCAGAAATGATAGCATATCTGCCAGAAGCAGTTGAGACCAGTTCAGCGTAATCCAATCTGTGTAACCTCAGGAACAAGCATGCATTCCACCAATGGGGTGTTACTAAACAGTTAACAGTAAATTTCTTCAGCATTCCAAGCCAAGCCAAGGAGAACAGAGGTATCACGGGCTGTCAGCTGGAATTGGGAGTAACGGCGAAAACACCAAAGAGAGTACAATATGCCACATTGTAGATATACTCACGGAACCGGATGGTCCGAGCTCAGCCTTCGATCTTCCGATAAACAGATGAGGGTGAAGATCTAGGGGCACGATCGGCGATGTCATCCAAGCCTCTACATGGGGAGATGGAGGAAGACCTGTGGCGCCGCTGCCTATGGAGTTGCTCCTGGGTGAGTGGGAATCCAGGGTTCTGGCTGCAGGAATGAGCTGTACCACTCTGGGACGTCAACCACCGGGATGCCCAGAGTATTGCAGAAAGCGGGTAGGTCCCCCGGTGTACATAAGGGGGGCCGTGTGGTTTCCCACTGACGCTGTTAGGCAAAAAAGGTAACTTCCAGCGAAACAGGATATGTCTGTCCCACAGGCTTTGAAGAAGAGGGCGTAATTCTCTTCTGTGCTGCAGTGTGATAGCTGATAAGTCTTGAAAAATTTGAATGAGAGAGCCCTCATGCTGCAGCTGCCCTTGATTGCGGGCTTGTTGCAGAATATCTTGGAGGGTCAGTATCTCAGCCCCTGGGCCTAAGAGCCCTGTGACATTTCTCCATCTCTATGGGCGCATCTGGCGGTCTGCCAAGGAGCGCGTTGCAGATCGCCCACACTGTTTTTTTGTAGCTGAGGACTTTCTACCATTTCTGGGATTCCCCGGATTCGGAGATTGCATCTCTGACCTCTATTGTCGAGGTCTTGAATATGGTGATGCATCTCTATAAGATGCTGGGCATGGGTACTGGTAGTTTGCTGTACCTGCTGTATGGCTGCTCCATGCACCATGGCTTCCAATTCTACGACCTCCAGGCGGGACGGCACCGCTCTGAGATCATTTTTTAGGTCAGAGATTGCTGCAGAGAGTGTATTTTTGATGTCCATAGCCACTAGCTATAAGTCCGCCAGGCAGAGGGGCGGTGAAGCCTGCAGGGTATGGCCGATGGCTCCAGTGTTCCCCGAGGGATCAAGTGTACTGGGCAGGCTAGGCTGGCAGGGAGTAGCGTGGTCTGAGGCCTGAGAGGAGGCCTATGTGTCTGTGTGCTTAGTGTGGGATAGCACCGGAATAGTCCAGCTGAGCTGAGTGACCGGATCCGCCTGAGACCAGGTAGCGGAGGTGGTTCTCCCTGCCATCTCCTCGCTCGTGGATGGAGGCTGTTCCGCTGATGAGAGCTAATGCAAGAGCCTCAGGACTCGGAGCGCAGTATTCAAGCAGCCATCTCCGTCTGATGCTAGGCCATGCCCCGTCGTAAATATTTTATTATATCTTTTCATGTGAAAGAAATTACACTTTGCTACAATATAAAGTAGTGAGTGTACAGCTTGTATAACAGTGTAAATTTGCTGCCCCTCAAAATAACTCAACAAACAGCCATTAATGCCTAAACCGCTGTTCTCAGGGACTGCCTCCATCTATCTATCTATCTATCTATCTATCTATCTATCTATCTATCTATCTATCTATCTATCTATCCTTTCCTAGCGAATTGTGGCCTTTTATCAATTTAGAACACTGTTATTTTCAGAAACATGAGCGTAAATAGTGTTTTATTTATTGTTTTTTAGCTGTGTAATATTTTAGAAACATAGAAACATAGAAAAGTGACGGCAGAAAAGTACTGAGTAGTCCATCGAGTCTGCCCCTTTTTATTTATTTATTTATTTTTTTTTTTTTTATATATATATATTTTTTTTTTTTACATTAACCTTGTTGTCTGTCTATAGATTTATGTTTATCCCAAGCATGTTTGAAGCCATTTACTGTTGACTGTCTCAAAACCTCTGTTGGTAGTTTATTCCAATCATCAACCACCCTTTCAGTAAAATAATACTTTCTAAGATTAGTTTTAAACTTCCCCCCAGTTAGTTTGAGGTCATGTCCCCGTGTTCTTGATTTTAGTTTCATATTGAAAAGACTGCCCTCCTGAACCTTATTCACCCCCTTGATGTATTTAAAGGTTTCAATCATGTCTCCCCTCTCCCTTCTTTCCTCCAGACTGTACATATTAAGTTGGAGTAAACAATGGGCACAATTCACTAAGCGATATTTTACCACATCAGAGTATGCAGTAAAATAATGCACGATAATTAGAAAAAAAACTGTAATTTACAAGTTACTCTCCTTAAAATCTTGCATGCATTATCTTTCCGAAGTATGCCTTAAATACTGCGGATAAGTTATCGCAAGCATCTGATATGATTCTTTTTCAAAAAAGTGTAAGGCACTCACCAATTTAGTTGTGGCTGGTATGGAATGGCTTCTCTGTGTTGAGAGCATAAGGTGCCCTATTAGTTGGGAATAAAGCTCCATGATAAGTGGACTGGATAACCTGAACTGCTTGGATAAGCTTGAAAGTTCTGCAGGGTATCAGCATCTGTGAATTGATTCTGCAGTGTACGCTCCTTCCTTTAAAAGCACTTGAGATCTTCTCCTCCTCCTCCTCTTCTGCATTGCTTTAAATTCCAGAAGACTGGATTCAAAGGGCTCCATCATTTTTGCTATGCCATCTGCCAGCCTCCAGAAACAACTCCTGACTAAAATCTAGCTGACACCTGCTCCAGCTTACACTTTCCCACCTATTTTTTAAACCATTCACTGGGGTGCCTGACCATTGTCATAGTTATCCCAAGCTTGGACCAGTACTTAATTTTCACATTTATTTATTTATGTATTTATGTCCTTTAGTTAATTGACTTGAATGCATTTTTATGTGGTATTTAACAATCGTTTTGGTGTTTGCGCTAAATACCACATACAAGCAATAGTGAATTGTCATTTTCAAGTGGTCACGTGACTGTCATAATACATGCGATAACCTTTAGTGAATTGTGTCCAATATGTTAAAATAGTTAGGTATTGTTGAAACATATATGTGTATTGCGACATCAGTATAGTAACCCACAGATGCTGAGGGTGCAGTGAAACACACAGGAGCTCTTAATCATGGATAAGTAGGTAAGATAAGGTAATATTGACACAGAAATCTAGAGGTAGAAGCTGGCATTTGGGGCTATATATCTCTTGCCTGCCAGCTCCAGCCACTAGCTTCTGGTTGTGAGCACCGTCAGGGACAGCATTTTGTCTACGGCATCTTCCTCCCCTGGAAGCCCTCAGTAGACAAAATGCATAGGCTAGGGTTTTCGACTTAATGCCACCATGCCCTCCACGTTGGTTCTCGCAGCCAGAAACTAGTGGCTGATAATATCTCTCTGTTTCCTGGTGCCGATCGTGGCCCTTCATATTGTAAGTGTTTGGAGTATGTCTTGTTTTACTTAATAAACAACAGTTTTATGCTATGGAGGCTTTCTTCTTTCTTCCCTTTTTATTGTTTGGTGGTATGAGTGGTCTATATGCTAAAACGTGAGCTGAGTTTACACAGTCAGGAGTTACTGGAGAGAGGATCCGCTGAATATCTCTGCCAGATATTTATAATCAAATGTGCTTGTGACTGGTGTTCCATTTACCAGCAAATATTTCTGGTGAGTGTTTAGTGTGAAAGAGATGGTGGTTACTTGGTTTGCGGTAGAGTCCGCAGTAATCTTATTGTGGTGGAGTCGGCGACAATAGATTTTCTGCACTTTGCGA
This sequence comes from Glandirana rugosa, assembly GCA_018402905.1. Classification (NCBI taxonomy): domain Eukaryota; kingdom Metazoa; phylum Chordata; class Amphibia; order Anura; family Ranidae; genus Glandirana; species Glandirana rugosa. The sequence goes on along the minus strand of BLSH010305713.1, from coordinate 170,850 downwards.
ACACTGGACACTTTTGTATACTGTATATTTGTATGAATTATTTGCACTAGACACTTTATTTTTTGCTCCGGACACTTTAATATGAGTAATTAAATGTAACAGATAAATTATTGAAAGCACGTGTCACAATTTTTGTAACTCATATAATATTGTAATTCACTAATTGATGGTGCTACCACTGTTTTATTATTTATTAATTTACTGGGTGATATCCTAACCAAAGAGACAGCTGTTTCACATACTATCTCTGTGGTGCAGTTCATTTATAATTTTCTATTTTACAGACAGACAGAAAAATAAAGGATAAAGGAATAAAATAAATAAAAGCCAAGAGAAAATGAATTATGAATACTGTAAAAGAAAAAAGTGCCAGAATTAATGCATGAAAGTCAATAAAAACACATATACACTCTTTATCATTTACTGCATCCACCCCCCTCCACACACTTGTAAAATAATTACTACGTTCCTGTGCATTGAGGTGTTGCCAGTGCAAATAGAACTCTGAAATCAGCTGTGTAAAAATAATGCCAGGATCTCTGCAGGCCTCCCTTAAAATGTCCAACAAGAGCCTTATAACCATCTAAAGAAAAAAAAAAAAAACAAGGGAAGCGCAACCTAGCGCATTAAACCTTTTAATAAAGCTGACATAAAATACACTACATACTGTAAATGCACTCACATTTTATAAAAATAGGCTTTCTTCAACTGACTGGAATTTTTACAAAGGCCCGTTTCACATGGGCTTTCCATGTATGGGGTCCATTTTCGCTCAGCGGGGATTGCTACGCTGATCCGCTGATCCTGACGGATGACAGATCGGAGATGGAACTGTCAGAGCGCTGCTCTCCTCTATGGAGATCCGATGAAAATGGACCGTCTGTCCATTTTCATCCGGTCCGCTCCGCTCCCATTCTACAGCTGGATGGAAAATCGGGTTTCCATCCCTCTGTATTTCATGGACAGGATCGGATCGGACATGTCTCCTCTGACATCCGCCGCTCCATAGGGCTGCATGGAGTGTCTGTTCAGGTCCACCTGGAAAACGGACAGGCAGCCCTAAATGGAAAGCCCATGTAAAAGGTCCCAACGGCCAGTGACAGTGATCTCTCTATGGGGGGGGGGGGGCACTGTACAGATCCAAAGGCTTGGGGCTTGTTTTTCACCATTAGACATTAGTGCAGAAGAGTACAGCAATTGCTACCATGCAGCAAGTCCCTACAGGGATGGTTTGCCAATCATTCAGGGTTTAAAGTGGCCATGTCTAGGAGGTTATTCACTTTTATATAATGTGAGTGCATTTATGTTGTGTGTTTTATGTCAGCTTTATTAAAAGGTTTATTGTACTAGGTAGCACTTGTTTTTATTTTTATTTATTTATTTATTGAAGTTAAAAAATTAAAACACTGTTGAGACTGCTAAAATGTATACTCCCAGGATCACCATACTTTGATTGTTACAGATTAACCACTTCAGCCCCGGAAGGATTTCCCCCTTTAGGACCAGAGCCCTTTTTGCGATTCGGCACTGGGTCGCTTTAACTGAAAATTGCTCGGTCGTGCGACGTTGTACCCAAACAAAATTTGGGTCCTTTTTTTCCCACAAATAGAGCTTTCTTTTGGTGGTATTTGATCACAGCTGCGTCATTTCTGATCGCCGTTATAAACAAAAGAAGAGGGACAATTTTGCAAAAAAACTTTTTGCTAAAATACAAATCCAAAAAAAATATAAAAAAACATTTCTTTTCATCGGTTTTGGCCGATTTATATTCTTCCTCATATTTGTGATAAAAAAAATCGCAATCGGCGTTTATTGATTGGTTTGCGCAAAAGTGATCGCGTTTACGGATGATGAGAATTAATTTCTGGGGTTTTTATTTTTTTAAATTTTTTACTAGTAATGGCGGCGATCTGCGATTTTTAGCGGTACTGCGATATTTCAGCGGACATGTCGGAACATTTTGACACTTTTTTGGGACCATTGGCATTTATACAGCGATCAGTGCTATAAAAATGCACTGATTACTGTGTAAATGCCATTGGCAGTGAAGGGGTTAACCTGCAGGGGGCGCTCTAAGGGTTAACTGTGTTCCCTGGGCGTGTTCTAACTGTGGGAGGACTGCCCTAGCTGGGGAAGGGAAGTGATCACAGCCTCCATGTAGAGGAAGGCTGTGATCACAGCCCTTCCCCCCTCACAGAACGGAGGTCCGTGTTTACATACACGGACCTCCGTACTTTCACTCCGGGGGGGGCATCGCAGGTGGCCGGCGGAGATCGAATCCGCCGCACCCGCTCCCTGGCCCTCCCCAGACACAGTGAGTGCGCGGGCGTGCCTCCGGCGGCGCGCGCGCGCTCACTGGGCTCGATCTCGCAGCCGCCGTCATATGACGCCGATTTGCACAATAGAGCCACCTTGTCGCCGTCAATTGCCGACCAGCGGTTGGCAAGCGGTTAAAGTGGTTGTAAAGGCAGAAGGTTTTTTTATCTTAATGCATTCTATGCGGCCTAGTATTAATATGTCTAGCAACACAAAAGATAAGCAAATTTAATTTTTTTGAAAATTATGAATCAAATATCATTTTTAACCATACAAACATATATGCCTGATAAATGAAAAATTCAATTAGTGCTATAATCCCCCAAAAAGGCCAATAATCATAAACATAAAGTACATAAACCACCACATGGGTAAATAAGCCTTCTTAGAAGTGTGTATAATGGAAGTCTTGTGACCAGGATTGATGGTAGCGATCAGGTGCAGAATATTGCCACTGAGTGGCATAATGCTGTGGTGTAAGTGGTTGTGGAGGTGGAGGCTGGTAATCTGACAGTTGTGTCCATTGTTTTATTTCTTTGACCCCTTTGTTGAGCACCTGAAGTAGGAGGCACTCAAAGAACAGGCATTGCTCTTCTGTCATCTGTCTTAAATTGTTAGCTGTTAGAAAGCCAAAGGAATCAGACTCATCTGGCATTTTTTGGAGGGTCGCTGAGGCATTTGTCATAAAAGAAGCAGGTTTTTAGTTTTTATGTTTCATTTTGCTGGAGGTGCTGTTGGTAGAAGTCGCTTCTCTACAGTGGGTAGAGTGGGCTCCTCAATATTGACACTTTCCTGTGTATCAAAGTTTAGCATTATTAAAAGTTTAGCTAAAAAGTGCCCATCAATAAATCTTGAGTTTTTAACCTGTGTGTTGCAAATTGAGTTATTATTTGTTAAAAGAATCTTATTCTGTCCAAAACATTTTAGTTGCACTTGTATGTTATTTGGCAAATGTGTTTAGAGATGCAGTATTCTCACAATAATGTTAATTTTAAACCTTTTGAATTGTTTGAGACAGTATGTTATTAAATGCTATACCTGTGTCAAAGGCAAAAAGGAAAAAACAGAAAAGCGCCTCTGAGTGCAATGTTTATTGAGCAGTAAGATATAGTCATAAAACACTTACATTGAAGTAAGGATAGGTGAACTCATCTGCGGTGAAAATGCCATAGGGGACAGTCTCTGGCACCTCCCATTAACATGCTCTTAAAAGCATTGTGGTTCTCCCATCACCCTGGTGACATCACACGCCTACTGGCGTTGTGCTTCAAGCTGGTTTCATCAGGGTTACCCAGATATTATACAGGACACGCTGGCTTTCCCCTGGGTACACCCGTCAATCGGAAGTGCCAGATGGAAGTGTTTTATGACTATATGTTACTGCTCAATAAACTGCACTCACAGGCGCTTTTCTGTTATTTCCTTTATGCTGCTACCTCGAACGGACTTCACTCCTAGGAAAAGCTGTGCCCTCAGTGCGTGTCCTTTTGTCAAGATACAGCAGTCAATAAAATGTCATTCATTTCAATCATGGACATTTTCTACCATCTGTCTTTGTCCTGGACTGTTTAATCATTGTCCATTGCCAATTACTAGTCGTACTACTACCTTTGGTGCTAGCATTTTTTTTTTGTTTTACACCTAGGAGCAAGGGCGATATGGTTGAGATGGTCTAACTAATTATGATGGTAAGCTGGAGAACTATGAAAGGCCCAAAATCAGAAAAGACAGAATTCTTAACCCCTTGGAGTCGGTGCCTCCCGACCCTCTGAGGGTTTTAGGATACTGAGAGGCGGAGCGGGGTTTACGATCATGTGACTGCCGTTATGCACGTGCTCTCAGCACAATTGCATTTGCACTAATGCATGCAAATAAGGGGCTTGGCGCAATGGCATATAGAGTTGAGCGAACACCTGGACATTCGGGTCCAAACAAACTTTGGAAAAAAGTCCGGGTTCGGCATCGAACGTTGCCCGAACTTTATCCCCGACCCCGAACCCCATTGAAGTCAATGGGGACCCGAACATTTAGGCACAAAAATGGCTGTAACAAAGTCCTGGCAAGTTCTAGAGGGCTGCAAAAGGAAGTAAAATGGGGGTAAGAGTAGGGCAAGTGCCCTACAAAAAAATGGGGATGGGAAAATAAATTAAAATCAAATATAAAAAATGGGAAGGGGGGTGGATGTGGAGTAGGAGCCTAGTGGTTGACTAGGCCCTGACCATGGCAGTGTAGGTGGAAGTGGTCGAGGAGTAGGAGGAGGTAGCCAACACTGTTTTTTTTTTCTTTGTTTGTTTATAATTGGGGTAGCCCCAAAATATTGAGGCCAATTAAAAAAAACAAGTATACAAATGGCTGTGTGAGTCCGGTCTAAATGTTTATTCTGCACAAGGTACAGACAAGTCTTGTGGGATCCATGCCTGGTTCATTTTAATAAAGGTTAGCTTGTCGTTGGCTGTGGACAGGCGGCTGCGCTTGTCTGTGATAACGCCCCCTGCCGTGCTAAACACACGTTCAGACAATACACTAGCTGCTGGGCAGGCCAGCACCTCCAAGGCATAAAGGGCAAGCTCAGGCCATGTGGCCAATTGGGAGACCCAGAAGTTGAATGGGGCAGACCCATCAGTCAGTACATGTAGGCGTGTGCACACATACTCTTGCACCATGTTGCTGAAATGCTGCCTCCTTCTAAAACGTTGTCTATCGGCTGGTGGTGCTGTTTGTTGTGGCGGGCTGCTGACAAAGCTTTGCCATATTTCGGCCATGCTAACCCTGCCTGGTGCTGGCGGTGGCACAGCTGCATTAGTGGCCTCTTCCTCCTCCTCCTCTGCCTTCCCCTTGTGCTTCCACTGAGCCCCCGGTGTCATTTGGGAATGCCCTCAGCAGCACCTCTACCAGTGTGCGCTTGTAGTCGCACATATTCCTCCAACGCTCCAGTGAGGGAATTAAGGACAGCACATTGTCCTTGTAATGGGGATCCAGCAGGGTGCCCACCCAGTAATCAGAAGAAGTAACAATGTGGGCAACTCTGCTGTCGTTGCGCAGGCACTGCAGCATGTAGTCGGCCATGTGTGCCAGGCTGCCCAGAGGCAAAGACAAGCTGTCCTCTGTGGGAGGTATATCATCTGTGTCCTCTGTATCCCCCCAGCCATGCTCCAGTAATACCCACGAGCTGCGTTGGGTGCCACCCTGCTGCGACTCCTCCTCCTCATCTTCCTCGTCCTCCTCGTCCTCCAGAACTGTGCCTTGGCTTGAATATTTTTGACCTGGCCTATGCTGGTGCAGGAACCCACCCTCCGAGCCACTTGCGAATGACTGGCCTGATAACCGTGGAAATGACCCCTCTTCCTCCTCCTATTCCTCATCCTCCTGTGCCACATCCTCTTCCATCATGGCCCGAAGTGTTTTTTCAAGGAGACATAGAAGTGGGATTGTAACGCTGAGAACAGCGTCATCGGCACTGGCCATGTTGGTGGAGTACTCAAAACACCGCAATACGCTACACAGGTCTCGCATGGAGGCCCACTCGTTGGTGGTGAAGTGTTGCCGTTCCGCAGAGCGACTGAACCGTGCGTGCTGCAGCTGAAACTCCACTATTGCCTGCTGCTGCTCGCACAGTCTCCCCAGCATGTGCAAGGTGGAGTTCCACCTTGTGGGCACATCACATATGAGGCGGGAAGGCCGAAGTTCCACTGCAGCGCAGACAGACGAGCAGCAGCAGGGTGAGAACGCTGAAAGTGCACACAGACGGCCCGCACTTTATGCAGTAGCTCTGACATATCCGGGTAGTTTTTTAGAAAATTCTGTACCACCAAATTCAGCACATGCGCCAGGCAAGGGATGTAAACGGAGGACAACGGAATAGGAGGATGACGCGAAGGAGGAGGAGATGGTGGTGGAGTAGGTGAGTCGCATTGTGGAAGTGGTGGTTGAAGTCGTGTAGGTCCCCCTTTGCTGTCGTCCGACAAAATTTTGACTATACAAACCCCCTATTTGGGGTGTGACGCGTCCTAGACACCTGCCCGTAACTTGTTGTCTGGTTACTCACCAACAACGGTGACTCAGAGTTCGGGCCGGAGCACCACACGCTGTTACCGGTTTTAGAGCATCGCCGAGACCCGGCTCGGCCAAACTGCGTGTAGGGAACGGACCGCGTACACGACTTAAACCACCATGTCTTAAAAGATTTTTTGATGGGCCTATACAGTCTCGATGACGTATTTCACGCCCGGCAGACACACGTGAAAGTCGCAAGAGTGGGACGACGACGAG
>BLSH010305713.1:136340-146632 GCA_018402905.1 Glandirana rugosa | reverse complement strand
CACCAGTGCTGCTCATCAGTGCCGCTCATCAGTGCCCACCAATGCCGCTCATCAGTGCCGCTCATCACTGCCCACCAGTACTGCTTATCATTGCCCACCAGTAGTGCTCATCAGTGCCCACCAGTGCCGCTCGTCAGTGCCCACCAGTGCCGCTCTTTAGAGTGAAGGAGGAGGTGGAAAAAAGGGAGCAGTGTTTTCACATAACAAACATTCCAGGCATACCAGAAATCCCTGCCATGCCTGCTACACTGCAGTAACCTGAGATCCCCATTGCTGCATTGTAATAAACAGCGCAGAGTGCACTGTTCTAATGTGGGGATAGGAAGAGAAAGATTGGTGTTTTCACATAGAGCAGACATTCCAGGAATTCTTGGTATGCCTGGGCAATGTGAAAACACTGATCTTACTCTTTCTATCCCTGCATTAGAACAGTGCGCTCTGCGCTGTCTATTACAATGCAGCGATGGGGATCTCAGGTTACTGCAGTGTAGCAGGCGTGCCAGGAATTTCTGGTATGCCTGGAATGTTTGTTATGTGAAAACACCGCTCCTTTTCTCTCCTCCTATCCCCACATTGTAATAGCACAGTGCACAGTGTTCCAATGTGGGGATAGGAGGAGAGAAAGAGCCATGTTTTCACACAGACATGCCAGGCCTACCAGAAATTCCTGGCATAGCTGAGATCACGGCTCTGTTGCTGAGAGGGCGGGAGGGGGCTGTGCTGGCAGGGAGGGAGAGTAGGGAGCAGAGGAGGAGAGGAAACCACCTCTATGGGCGGCACAGACCAGGGGCTGTGAGACCCCCTCCACCCACTACAGTGAGCCGGGCAGGAAATGCAAGTCCCTGCTCCCTGTTAGAAAAACTACAAGTGGGCATGTCAGACCGCAGCTAGCACTACGGGATGGAGAGGCTACAGTGGTTGTGCAAACAGGAAATCACAGGGGAAAAATGTTTTTTCAGCAAGTTCAGCAGGCTATTGCAGAGGAACTACAGAGCTCAGCAGAAGATGGATGGCATAGTTGGTGAAGGTAGGATATCAGCAACAAGGACATGGAGTTCTGCTTTAATGTTGCACGTAGCCTTTGCACTGGACTGATTGCATCCTGAACAAATGTATCCTTTTTCCAGATCTAGGGGGTCACCACTGCTGGTTAAAGCATTTGTCAATCATCCTGAGGTAATTCCTGAAGTCACTGGGATTGTTTTCCTGAAGCTCCCACAGCAGGGATATATGTGAAAATTGCTGACAGTTAAGCAACCAATTTTTGCTCCATGTGCTCCTCTTCAGCTTTTTCTTTCTAAGCACTCGGCTTATAGCCATTACTCCAAGATCAACTACAGCAACAACAGTGTCAACTGCCATCATGGTTGTTACTCGAACAATTCCTCGGATAAACAAAGCAACGGTCACGAAAGCACTGCTGACGAAATTAGGGGAAGTAGCCCGGAAGGGTCACGCATACTACATCACCTTGGCTTTATACTACAATAGTACGCAGCTACGTTTGTCTTCGTCGGCTGAGATTTTTCATACAACTCAGTACCATTCCAAATCATGGACACGCTCTTTTGTGAAAAATCAGACGAATGGTCATCCGATATTTTCATTGTGCGTGCAAGGCTTAAGAGCTTGTAAGCAACTCCACACTGCCTCAGTGACATAAGTGCTGATGCCATCCTGCTGCCAGAGTCCTTGTAGTCAGGATGTGGAGGTTCTTCCCACCCAAAACTCTTTGAACTTCCGAAATATCAGGTCCCTGATACAGACTTATCAAACAAGCGAGTACTGGAAATCAGTCCTCTCTCTAGCCGAATCCCCCTGGAACACCTCACTCTGCATGGGTGAGAACCCCTAATTACTCAATGTCTCCAAAACTGCCCCCCTTAAAGGGAGCACAAATCAAATAGTGGGGAAATGTACCAGCCATCCAGGGCACGTTCCCAGTGCCCTGTACAGGGGGTTTAGATTCACTTTAACATATTTCCAAAACTTTATTAAAAGCAGGTCAGGCAACAGAATCAATATTACAGTTCTGAATTGACACAATAATATATTTTAATACCAGTACAGCTATTTTATCATGGCATCGAATTTCAAATGTTTTGAAAAGGAAATGAGGAAATGAAAGACCCATAACTTTAGCAATGTTGCACTGGACATTGGTTATTTCTTGATGATAATTCCGGTTCTGTAATTTACTGTGTTTTTCAACTCTTGAACTAATAGAAGCTTTCCTATAGAGAAGTTATTATCACCATTTGAAGTTTCAGTTAATGGCACACAGCACTCAATCCTTTCAGATGCTCATGTACTGGCAGTAGATGCAGAGCAATAACTCATGGCAGAAAGCTAGAAGAAATAACTTCTCTGCGGTGAATTATTTTTCAGAAGAGCTATTTTTGTTCACATTTATAATTTGGTATAGCAAAGGACTTTATCCTGGTGTGACAAAAAGGCATTAAATGTAACAGCTTACCACTTGGATTTTCCTTGTTCAAATATTTTATTTGTAAAAAAAATAACAATAACAATTTGGCAAGTGTGCCAGAAAAGTTACAGACAGTAAGATAGAATAGGCATATGATTGGGGTTGTCCTGCCCCTGTAGCAATTCCGGTAAGATTCATAACAGCTTTCAAGCATAGAAAAAAATTTCAGATAGACATTAACAAGATATTTAGTGGTTCCATATGAGGAGTACCATATATGTGGTGAGGTATGCAGTTCTATCACATGTACATTCCATTAGTAGATTGCAAAAGCAAGGGGAAAATTGTCAACTGGTGCTGTAGATCCTCACGGTGGTCTGATAGACCGGTAGTTGCTTTTATTTATTCCAGCAAGTGTATGTAGAATGTTGAGATAGGGGAAAGGAGAACTCACATGGAAAATCAGGATATTCTGACTTAAGTGGAATAAGAGAAAAAGGGAAAGTATAGGGATAGAGACAGAAGAAAGAAGTGTCGAAAGAAATAGTGGTGTAGAAATCAGATAGCCGGGAGGGGGAAGGCACCTGCTAGAAAGGAGGGTGTTACAACTGGTATATTGAGGAATAAATGGGCTTATGGGAGTAGCAAGGTCTCATCGAAAATCTGCTGGGAGAAAATGGCGAACCCAGGGTTGCCACATTCGTTCAAATTTGGAAATTGTATCAAGAACTGTTACTTCAATTTTAGCATGGATCATGGATCTAGTGATCCTGTGCATAGTTTCCATAGTTGGAAGGGATGAAGTCTTCCACGCTTTAGCTATTGTCTGCTTCGCAGCAGTTGTGACTTGTAGGACCAGTTTAAATTGCATGACTGTAAGCTCCGGGGGTTTGTCGTTGAGTAGGGCTAATGAAGGTTTAGGCCGAAGGGTTTGACCTGTAAGAGTAGAAATAATATGGAATATTTCTTCCCAAAATTTGCAAACTATCGGGCATTCCCACCATATATGGAGATGCATTCCCATTGCTGAGCATCCTCTGAAGCAGGCTGAGGAGTATGTGGTATGGTACTTAGCTATTCGTGCTGGGACCAGGTACCACCTAAAAAGGACCTTATAGTTTGCCTCAGAGGCTATTATATTCTGCGTGGCTGACTTTGTTGCCTGCCAGATGTCCGTCCACTCGCGAGCCTCTAGTTGTATGTTCAGGTCAGATTCCCATTTGTTAATGTAGGGGATAGCGGTATGCGAAGGAGGGTTTAGGAGGCACTGTTATATTTGGGAAATGAGACCGCGCATATGGGGGTCCCGATCGCAGGCTTGTTCGAAGATTGTTTTACTCTGTAATGGAGGGTCCCAATGCATGTAGGGGGCGTAGAAGTGTTTAATTTGAAGGTAGTGGAATATTTCTGCATTAAGGAGGTTATGAGATTCTGATAGGGTGGTAAAGGTTTTGAAGTTATTATTGGTAATAAGGGAGTAGGCGCGGAAGAGACCGGCCGAGGACCATCTGTGAAATGAAGATGGTGAGGTCCAAGCTGGGTAGAATGCGGGGTTGCGTAAGTAGGAAAGAAGGCAGTTATGCGGGGATTGCAGTTTATATTTGAATTTAAGTGTGTTCCATAGGCGAAGAGAGTGTTGAGTGACCGGGTTATTTATCTGTTTATGATCTTTCGGGTGTAGCCACAACAGGTTAGCTGTTGAGAGGGGGTCGCAATCAACTGATTCCAGCGCTACCCACAAGGGGATTTCTTTGGTTGCGTGATATTTCATTAAGGGGGCTAGTTGGGCAGCTTGGTAGTACTTCTGAAAGTTTGGGAGGCCTAAGCCACCCTGGGGTTTTGTAAGATAAAGTATGGATCTAGAAATGCGAGGTCTTGTTTTCCCCCAAATATAGTTAGAGACCCTGCGTTGTAGTATACGTAGGTAGTAGGGGGGGACTTGGGTTGGAAGTACTCTGAAGAGATACAATATTTTGGGTAAGATTACCATTTTCACGGCTGTTATGCGCCCCAACCACGATAATGCAAGGGAGGTCCAGGAGGTCATAAGCTTAGTTAGATGTTTAAGCAGGGGGGGATAGTTGGCAAGGAAAAGATTTGAAGGGTCAGGGGTTAATTTGATGCCCAGGTATGTCAGAGTATCAGGTGCCCAAGAGAACGGGAGTACTGATCTTAGGTGGGAGAGAATGGAGGGGGGTATGGAGATATTGAGGGCTTTAGATTTCTGGGCATTGACCACCAGCCCAGAGATGTTAGCGAAGGCTGTTAGAGAAGAGAGGAGGTTAGGGATGGATATAAGTGTTGATGTAAGGAAAAGTACGATATCATCCGCGAATAGGCAGAGTTTATGGATATGTCCTCCTGTCTCCAGACCTTTTATATTCGGGTCTTCACGTATTCTCTGGGCTAGTGGTTCAATGGCCAGGGCAAATAAGAGTGGGAAGAGTGGGCATCCCTGCCGGGTTCCCCGTCTAGTTGCAAATGAGTCTGAGCTATGGCCAGCATATGTTACTCTTGCTGTTGGGGCAGAGTAAAGGGAGGAGATCCATTTGAGGAAAAAGGGGCCGAAGCCCCATTTCAATAGGACACTTTGTAGGTAAGCCCATGATAGGCTATCAAAAGCCTTTCTGATGTCTAAAGAAAGGAAGCACGCGGGAATTTTTCTGGAGCGGGCCAGGTGTGTCAGGAGAACTGTTCTACGCACATTATCTCCTGCCTGCCTTGAAGGCATGAATCCTACTTGGTCTTTGTTTATTAGTGTGCCTATTATTGTGTTGAGACGGGAGGCAAGTATTTTCCCTAGCAGTTTTATGTCGTTATTTAATATCGAGATCGGGCGATAATTGGTCCAAGATGAATCGTCTGTTTGGGGTTTCGGTATCATTGATATTGTGGCATTTAATGAGTCTGAGGAGAATAGCTTATCTCTGCGTATAGAGTTAAGGGCGTTAGTGAGGAGAGGCGCCAGGACGTCTATGAAGCATTTGAAATATGCGCAGTAAGGCCGTCAGGGCCAGGCCGTTTATTATTTTTAACGGATTTGATAGCTGTCCTCGTTTCCTGTTCTGAGATGGGTTGATCTATGAGCACTTTCTGTTCTGGTGTTAATGATGGCATTAAGAGTGGGTCTAGGAAGTTGGAGATAAGTTGTGGGTCAGGCGTATGTGTGGGGGCAGAGTAGAGTTCTTGGAGTTTGCTACGGAAGATTTGTAGTATTTTAACCGGGTCACTAGTATAGTGGTTTTGGTTTGATTTTAGCCGTATGGGTTTGTGGGGTCTGTCCAAGTTACGCAAGGCCAGAGCCATGTATGTGTCTGGCTTGTTGGCTTTCATGTATGCCCGATGGTTGGATCTGCGGAGGGATTTTTCTGCCGAGTCAGCGAGGAATAGGTCTAAGTCTAGTTTAGCTTGTTCCAGTTTTCTTTTGTCTTCAGGGGTAGGGCTGGTTTGAAAGTTGGCGTGTGCTTGGTTAAAGGCCTGTTTCAATTGTTGGAATTTCAACTGTCGCTCTTTCTTTTTACGGGAGGCTAGACTGATTAGGTTCCCTCGTATTACTGGTTTATGCGCTTCCCAAAGAATTAAGGGTGAGATATCCTCTGTCGAGTTTAGGGATATATATTCCTTGAGAGCTGTTTCAGTCTCTAGTGCCAGCGATGGATGAGATATTAAGGAGTCGTTGAGGGACAAGGGTTTGGTGCCTTGCGGGGGTATAAGGGAAGAAAAGGAGGTTAATGTGGCGTTATCATCTGACCATGGAATTGGTATAATAAGGGAGGACTGTAATAAGGGTAAGGATCAGATAGAAGTAAGAATATGATCTATACGGGTGAATGTATTGTGCGGATGGGAATAGTATGTGTATTGTTTTTTGGTGGGGTTATATTCTCTCCATGTGTCGGCTAGTGAATGTTGCAGTAGGAGTTGTTGGAGAGTGAATTTGCTGGGGCTTGGGGGTGTAGAATATGGAGATTTGTCTAAGAAGGGGAAGAGGACCTGATTGGAGTCTCCTCCTATAAGTAATGTACCTTGTTTGTGGGTGTCTATCACCTTGAATAGGTGGGAGAGGAAGGCAGAGGGATTTTTATTGGGGGCATAGTATGATACAATGGTTGCTGTTGTGTCAATAAGTTGGCCTATTAATATTAGATATCTTCCTTCAGGGTCTCGTATTTCGGATTTTAGTGTAAAGGGGGCGGTTCTATGAAAGGCTATTAAAACCCCTCTCTGTTTTGTGTCAGCTGAGGAGGTGTAGAATTGTGGGTAGGTGTTGATTAGGTATTTGGGAGTGAGTTGTTTCGTAAAATGCGTCTCTTGGAGACAGATAACATGTGCCTTGAGTGAGGCGAATGTGCGAAGAGCCTTGCCTGGTTTACATGGGAAGTTGAGTCCCTGCACATTGAGGGAGAGGATGTTGAGCTTAGCCATGTGGAGGGGTGTTAATGGATGTCAATGTTAAATTTCTGTGGGGGTGTAGTCTCCCCCTACCGGCTTGGAGAGAATAGATAAGTAGAGTGAAAGAAAGAAAAGGGGAAACTAAGGAGGGAGAGGGAACTTTAGAAGTGCAGAAAGAGGAACAATGAAGAGGTATCTTGCCGTCCAGGCTGGAGTAAACTTCCTGCATGGAGGGGAACATGTTTTCCAGGGAGAGCCCGGGAGAGGGAATCACTGGGCAAAATGTGGGGGCTGGCAGTGACAGGCAGCCAGAGATCTAGGGCCGTATTGTTTATCCTTAGAAGTTGGTATCGGTGGTTATTGCAGCCAGAGTATTTGGGAGCAGGGCTTTTGCGGGCTGTGAAGGATCCTATGATTTTTGTGGTGACTGTCTTAGTTTTGTGTAAGCCAGTGATTGCAGACCGCAGTGTATCTAAGTAACAAGTAGTAACATTTAGTGGCTACGTTTAGTGAGACATATGTGGTCGAGGTATGTGAGTCTCGAGTTTGGTTGGGTGGTAATCATATAAGAGAGAGAATTTGACATCTTTATCTGGGTGGATTGCCTACAAAGGGGCAAAGCCACCAGGTTATCTTTTCCTTGGAGAAGAAGGGGGACTAGAGAGTCACATAGCTGAACCGTCAAGGCAGAACCATTCGAAAGTTTGTAACATGCTAAATACAACTATTAACTTGTTTCAAAAAGGTTTAAAGCATTGGGGTAGGGAGTCATCGCCCCTGGTCTCTGTAAGTAAGAAGCCACGGGGGGATGGGCCCCTTAATAGGCCAAAGCTGCGGCTCCCTTGGAAGGGAACGGCAGGTTCGGGTCCTAAAATGAGGGACCACAAAAAAAAGGGGGAAAAAAGAAGACAACTGTGTCTTCTAAGAACCAAGGTTACTTACAAATGTTCAAGCTTCAAAGTATAAAAAAGAAAAAGAGAGAAAAAAAAAACTTTGATTGTCTGGTGTCAGTGGAACTGACAAAAAATTTGAGAGGGGTCGCCATGTATTGGCGAGTGAGAGGATGAATAGGTTGGAACCTTTACCTTCAGTCCATAGAGTCTGAGGGATCTTGGTGAGTAGGAGTAATTCTGCTTCTTTTAGTAGAGGAAGAGGGGGTGTGAGGCAATTTTTGAGGTGAAGAAGAAGCTGAGCGTTGACGGGTTCTTTGCGGGAGAGCTGGGTCTGTTGAGCTCAGGTGTAGGTCATGGAGGCGATTCTGCAGTTCATCGGTGGTTTTACAGGTGAACTTGCGGCCTTGATAGGTAAATCTCAGGGAGAAAGGGAATCCCCAGGAATAGGTTATCCGATGCTGGTGTAAGGCTTGTAGGTAGGGCTTGAAGGACCTCCGCTTCATGATGGTGGTCTTGGAGAGGTCGGCGAAAAGCTGGTATTCCTTCCCCTGGAAGGTGAGGGAAGTCTTTTGCCTGGCTGACTGCAGAATCTGCTCTTTGGTTGCGGAAGTAGTGCAGTTTTGCTATAATATCTCTCGGGGGACCGTTTTGTTTGCGGGGAGCTAGTGCTCTGTGTATCCGGTAGATTTCAAGACGCTCTATGGGAATAGATGGTGATAATTCTTGAAATAGTGCAGTAATTGTGGAGTGGAGATCCTCCACTGTTTCTGGAATGCCTCTTATTCTGATGTTGGAGCGCCTGGCTCTGTTTTCAAATTCTTCCAGCTGTGACTGGGGCGCTGTGTTGTCTTCCCTAAGAGATTCTATCTCATCTGCTTGTGTGGAGAGGTGCTGCTCTAGCTCATCCACTCTTTGTTCCAGCTCTGCTGTTCGTTGGCCTAGTTCTCTTATCTCTCTGGTTAATGTTTCTGTGATTTGCTCTGATGTATGCTTCAGAGCACGCTGTAGCATCTTTTCAAATTGTTGCAGCATGTGTGGGTGAAGTTCCCCTAGTTGTGTGAGGAGCGGGGAGGCCAGGGAGTCAGAGTCTGATTCGCCTTCATCTGGATGGCGTAGGGGCCGTAGTTTAGGTGTTTTAGGTGTACCTGCTTTGGAGGTGGACGGCGGCGCCATCTTGGACGAGGACCGAGCCAGGGCCTCACGTATCGTCTTGGTCCGCATCTTTGGTTTGATACCTGTGTATAGGTGTATCCTCGCGCTACTATGGTCACACACTGGGGGTGGAGCTAGGTTGCTGCTGTACCTACTATCTGACGATATAAAATGAAATCTAAAGGAAAAAATAGTACTGCGCAGCCTATTGCAGTGTGCTAATATGTGAACCTTGCCCCTAGTGGTTCCGGGGCGTATTACCTAACAATTATTCCTGTTGTCAGTGTTCTACTTCAATCATATGTGGTAAGGAAAAAACTCCAAATATAGTGCACAATGAGCCTTACTTGCTTAAACTGGTGATATAAAAGACGTATATAAATACAAATCTAGTATATAAGTAGCGTGTTGATCAAGTAATAGAATATACCATAAAATATATAAAATCTAAAAGACTGTAGTATTGCAATATAGACAATGACAAGTGTAAAAGTAACAAATAGCAAGTAAAATGTCATTTTTCAAATCAAGTGATTAAAGTGATAAATTAGTGACTTGTGCTCCAAAAGTTCATAAAACGATTCGTGCTCCAAAACTGGTGTGGGAAGCCTCTTTGTGCAGGGGGGTGGTTGATAACCCCAAAAAGGATTCCTTTCTTAAGGTGCTTCAACCTATTTGGGAGCCTCTGAAAAGGTTTTATAATATAATAATAATAATATTAATAATATTGATTCATATAGAAAATATGTTAAAATAAACAAACCAAAGCAACTTATGATTTCTAAAACATTATAAATTAAAATCCAAGTGGTAGGGGGCGCATACGCGCAGCTCGACGAGACGGACATGCTGCTCTAGAGCTCCGCTCAGTCACGCTTCAACTGGGTCAGTGCTCACAGAACTCTCACCTGAGCAGGTTAGGACCTGTGCGCATCAAGGTTTCTTTGCGGGTTCCACTCTTCCAATTGGGGTGCGTTTTTCTCTCCAATCACACTCCTTCCGTATGGCCAAGCAGTACGACCTCTCTCTGTAGTACTGAACGCTTCCACTGCAGAGCGCAGCGCCGCCGCTGTGTGCGGAGCCAGCGAGATGAGCTGCTTCCTCTTCGAGACCCAGCTCATCTCGCTGGCTTCCATACGGAAGGAGTGTGATTGGAGAGAAAAACGCACCCCAATTGGAAGAGTGGAACCCGCAAAGAAACCTTGATGCGCCCAGGTCCTAACCTGCTCAGGTGAGAGTTCTGTGAGCACTGACCCAGTTGAAGCGTGGCTGAGCGGAGCTCTAGAGCAGCATGTCCGTCTCGTCGAGCTGCGCGCATGCGCCCCCTACCACTTGGATTTTAATTTATAATGTTTTAGAAATCATAAGTTGCTTTGGTTTGTTTATTTTAACATATTTTCTATATGAATCAATATTATTAATATTAT
>BLSH010305713.1:93705-119337 GCA_018402905.1 Glandirana rugosa | reverse complement strand
GGGATATGGCTTTTCCCAGTTATTGTTTAAGTTTAACACACAGTTTGAAGATGATTTTAGAACAGGGATATGGCTTCTCCCGGTTATTGTTTAAGTTTCACACACAGTTTTCAGATGATTTTAGAACAGGGATATGGCTTCTCCCGGTTATTGTTTAAGTTTAACACACAATTTTCAGATGATTTTAGAACAGGGATATGGCTTCTCCCGGTTATTGTTTAAGTTTCACACACAGTTTTCAGATGATTTTAGAACAGGGATATGGCTTCTCCCGGCTAATTTATACTTTTTTCACACAGTTTGAAGATGATTTTAGAACAGTGATATGGCTTCTCCCGTTAATTAATACTTTTCACACACAGTTTGAAGATGGTCCACATCCACCTCCATTTTTGATTTTTTTATGTGATTTTTAAAAAAAAAATGCTTTTAGTTATTTCCCTGTCCCCATTTCTTTGTAGGGCACTTGTCCCACCCTTACCCCAATTTTCTTTCCTTTTGCAGACCTCTAGGACTTTCCAGGACTTTTTTACAGCCATTTTAGTGCCTAAAAGTTCGGGTCCCCATTGATTTCAATGGGGTTCGGGGTCCAAGTCAAAGTTCGGGTTCTGTCCGGACCCGAACCCGGACTTTGTCCCGAAGTTCGGCCGAACCAGCAGAACCCGAACTTCTAGAGGTTCGATCAACTCTATTAACCACTTAATATTGGTAATGTATGATGCATTTACTATTTTGTGATGAAATTGTAGGAATTACATTTAATATATCAATTGTTTACAAATAAGCCTTCGATTTAATTATATAGGTTGTATAAAATTAGAAAGTGAAAACAAATACGGTCTCATCAACCATACAATTCACAGATCAAATAGTGATAAATTATTATTAATACATGATCAATAAATCATTAAAAAAAAGGCACACAACCACACACGGCACACCCTCTTCACTTCCCACGTCCTCACTCCTCCCTTCCAGTGTTTCACACCAGCCATTCCTACCGCCTGCACATATTTCTCCCATTCACAGTCACTTTTCCACCGCCCCTCCATACACACCCCCCTTCCCCACCCCACCCCCAAAATCCCCCACATTTCCTTTCCCCCTTCCCTTCTTCCTTTCCCCCATCTCCTCCCTCCCCCCACACACTTCCCTTTCTTTTCCCCCCTTTGCTCCCCCCTTCCTCTTTCCCCCCCTTCCTCTTCTTCCATTTTCTTCCCCCCTTCTTCCTCTTCCCCCCCTTCGCCCCAATCCCCACCACATCTAGGCACATCATCACCTTTGCTGCACCTCACTCACCTTCCAGATCCCTCATCTCCCTTTGCCTCTCACCCACAATTTTCACGGTTAGCACACATTCCCTCCACACAGTCACCTCCCTCCTCTCCTTTCACTTTCACATCTCACAGTCCTTCATATAATACATTTTTTTCCCCAGGCAGTTTATATAAATTGAACATACTCATAATCAGAATACAAATATATTATATTACTTGTCTAGAACATAATATAGAAGCAGATACTTTAATCTCTGAGACATTCTGCATCTTTACATGTTTCATAAATATTTTATTTGCTCATTGTGGAGAAACATCCATACACTATGTATGCTTGAACATATACCCCATATAGGAATAAGGATATTTGATCAATTAAAATTAAATGTATTATTTTAGGAGATAACATTCTGCAGTACACTGCAACCTCCCCTCTTTCCATTGAGGGGACAGAGTGTGGTCCCTTGCAAGTCCTTGGCCTGAGGCGGGATGTCCGACTTGGGGGGGACAGAGATAGCCCAAGATGAATGCTGCCGTACTCTTAATTTTATTCAGACTCTGGTTAATCGGGACTGGTGCTTTGCGTCAATGTTCTTTAGCAGATATAAGTTCTAGAATGTCTGTAAGTATGATGATTGTATAACTCTTATATCATGGCTAAATTGCATTTTTCTGCTACTTCTGTAGAAAGGAATACTTCCCCCTGAGGAAGACCTATATACTTCTTCTCAAAGGTCAAAACACGTCGGGGATCATACGCAGCTATGACTGTATCGTATGCTATTCCATGTTTTTCTAAAGCACAACTTTGTATGTAAATGTTCATGTTCCCTGTTCACATAGCCAGAACTCTTGTTTTTATATGCACATATTTATAGCAAATGCCAATAAATTTTGTAATCAATAATTGGTATTCCATTTTCATATACTCATTCCTATTCACATCCGCCATCTCTGTACATATTTTGCCGCCATAAAACCCTCACTGGGGGATCCTCCCATTACATACATGTTGTTCCTGCTATCCACATAAAACAAAAATTGTACGGAGTGCCTCTGTACCCTATTCTAACCTTCGGTTTAAAAAAGATATTTTCTCAAACGATGAAAAGGCTTGGGCCTGGACTCCCTACTCGACAGGGCGGAGAACCATATGACGGAAAAAACACTATGTTCCAGGATAATAGATCAAATGATAAATGAGACCACTAGTGCTTTACAGAACTAATAGCAAAAGTAGCTCAGATGCATAAGTAGTGTTGCAGAACCGTCTAGAGGATGATTTCCCCTTAGCTGTGCAAGGAGGAGTATGTGGGTTAATTGATACTAAGTTTTGTACCTTCATTTTGAATAACAAGGATCTTGTAATAGAACATGTAAATAAATTGAAGGAGCTACAGCAACAGGTTAAAGACATGAGTAAATATTGAGAATTTCTGTTTTCCTGGATGGGTTCGTTCCTGCAGCCAAATGTT
Organism: Glandirana rugosa; assembly: GCA_018402905.1. Taxonomy (NCBI): domain Eukaryota; kingdom Metazoa; phylum Chordata; class Amphibia; order Anura; family Ranidae; genus Glandirana; species Glandirana rugosa. The sequence goes on along the minus strand of BLSH010305713.1, from coordinate 116,585 downwards.
GCAATTATTGTATTGATTTTTATCTTTTATTTCCTTCTCAAAGTCGTCATGTTCTATACAACCAAATGCATTGCCTCCTAAATGTTTTTTTATTATGCTGTAAATTAATTTCCTCTCTGGCAATTGCTCTTCTGCTTTAGCAAGAGTATGGGTAGGCAAGACGGTATTTCCTTCCATTGCCAGAGCCACACATTTGCATTGTGGGAGCAGGGAAAGCTTCTGTTCGAGATAACTGTGTCCCACAATTGCCAATTGGCTTTAACTGACAACTGTGTGGTCGTGCGACATTGTACCCAAACGAAATTGATGATATTTGATCCCCTCTACGTCACTTCTGATCACCGCTATTAACAAAAAAAGAGCGACAATTTTGAAAAAAAAAACATATAAAATACAAATTTATTCATCGGTTTTGGCCGATATATATTCTTCCTTATATTTGTGCTAAAAAAAACGATTGCTGTTCATTGATTGGTTTGCGCAAAAGTTGCCACGTTTACAATCCATGAGAATTAATTTATGGCGTTTTTACAAATATTTTTTCTACTAGTAATGGCGGCGATCTGCCAATTTTTATCGGGACTGTGATATTGCAGCAGACATGTCGGACATTTTTGACCCTTTTTTGGGACCAATGACATTTATACAGCGATCATAAATTTAAATATCCACTGATTACTGTATAAATGTCATTGGCAGTGAAGGGGTTAACCTGCAGGGGGCGATCTAGGGGTCAACTGTGTTCCCTAGGCGTGTTCTAACTGTGAGGGGGCTGGGCTGCCAGGGGCATAAGAGATCTGACTGATCCCAGTGACAGGGATCATTAAATCTCTTACCTGCCACCTGACAGTGCGGGGAACCGCCGTGTTTACATGGGTGGTTCCCTGTTTTTCTTCTCTGCTAGGCAATTGTGGGTAGCCGGCGGATATCGAGTCCGCTGGACCCACGGCCATACTGCTGCAGAGTGCGGCGGGAACAAGAGCGCGCTGCCGGCAGCGTGCTCACGCCTGCTAGCCACGTACGAGCAAGCCACCATTTATAGACAGTGATTTGCGGGACCGTGCCACTCTGCAGCAGTAAATGTACGCGAGCCGGTCCGGAACCGGTTAATACAGTTAAGTGGTTAATACAGCTATGTGGTTAAGGCCTATGGTATGAACTTCCGAAGACCTTGGTCTCTGGGAACTTATTACATGGCATGGCAACAGGTCAGGATGGTGTGAATGTTTTAGGACCATAGCCATATGGCCAGGAGCTATTCTATGATTTGTTTTTGCTTATCTGTAGTGCAACTTCCCACATTTGAAAATCTGTTTGCATTAGTTCTGCTGTTAAAGATATTTTCATGTGTGTAAATACGGTTGACCATTTATGTGCTTGCTCTTCCATTTAAAAGGGCTCCCTGAAGCCAAGGAAACAGCTCTCTTTCTAACAAATAAGGGTGTTCCACACGTGTGTCATAATTCTCCGTTAAAACATTTAAAGATGTGTGTGTTCATTATTTGGCTAAGTGTAGTGAACATCAAACTGATGGGGAATCAGCTCAGTTACAGGTACTAGGACTGTATCTCCACCTGTATCTATGATTACTGTCAAATATAAATATTCAATAATGCTAATAGTAATTGTTCAGATCACATGAGGGATAAATGAATCTAATTATATTGCATATATGGTGTTGATTTACTATGGGAAACATTTCCTTGCAAAGTGAACATTCTATGTTCACTTAGTAAATCAACGCCATATATGAACTGCCTATTTGCCTTAATAAATCAATCCCATGAAGTAAACTGGCCCTCCTGGTCATCTTTCATCCAAACATCTATAATTTTTAAAACACTATATATATACTACCGTCCAAGGCATACCATGAGCTCCACTCCAATGTGCCCATGTGTCAGTTTGGCTTGTTGCACACTGGCAAAGCAGTCAGAAAAGGAAATTAATTACCACACCCCAGGCTCCAGAAACTTTTTTTTTATTATTTAGCAGCATGGCTTACCTCTGTCACATCTCACAGTGAAAAGTTTTCTTTACTTTTTTTTTTTAAAGAGTATCTTTTTTTGTAAAAGCTCTTTTCCATTCAGATCATGTCAGAGGGTGAGCCCTGTGCTATTTAATAAAAAAAAAATTTGCTGTAGTCTAGAACAGCGGTTGCCAACCAATTGTCTGCAAACCACTGATGTTCCATGAGAAAATTGTGGTGGTCCCTAATGTTCCTGCTGCAAATCAACATTGTGGCTGATGTATACCGCCCAATGTTGTTTCCAGTGTTGATCTCAATGTGTGCTGACAATATTGTAATTTTTTTTGTATGCTAAGCGCAGTTTTCTTTTGCTTAAGTATTAGAGGGAGGCTGCTGCACACAGAATGTATTTTTCCCTTCAATTCATTCACATTGATACCCGATTCCTCCTATGTAGAACTCAGAGGGAGGTGCTGGGAGTAGTGCAGAGAGTCTAAGGTAAAGAAGAAGGGGAACTTCCAATGGCAGCACCGGTCACAGGCTGTGGGAGGGAGCACAGAGCGTCAGCAAAAGGCTGGAGAAGGAGGTGAGTTCCAATGAGTCTGTGTAAGGCAGCAGTGTGATGCAGAGTGCAGGGAGAAGGGGTAGAGAGCCAGAGTATTGTGTATGTAAGGCAGAAGCATGATCCAGGGGAAGTCCGGAGCATTGTGCGCATAAGCCGTGTAAAATCCATGTTAGTGGTCCACAGGATCCAAAATAGTGAGTTTAGTAGTCCGTCAGGTCCGAAAGTTTGGCGACCACTGGTCTAGAACACAATGATTAATTTTCTTTTTTGATTGGTCTATCTTTTGGACCACTGGTGGGTCATACACATACCCCTTATCAGTGTATAAGTTGTTGAACACTACCCTGTCTGATAATCATGAAGTATTTGGGCAACTTGGGCAACTTTTGAACTTAGAGTTACAAATAGTACATTTTGATCCTACATTAAATTTTTCAATTATACAAAAAAGCTAATACCTTTGTCAATTTGTAATTGGTCTAAATTCACTGTTATGACTGTGAAATCACCCTTATGTACATGTTTTCCTAAACTTTAAATTCTGTACAGATTTTATTGAATCATTCATTATGGCATGCATATTTAAGATTTGGTCATTTCTAAGAAGTTTGAAATTGGTTTTGTAATGAATACATATTTGAGTATGTTTGATTAAAGTCCTAGTGTGAGAAGTAATATTATTTCAGTACTTTAAGAGATAGATTTACTTAGCAATAAAATAGATGAAAGGAAGCAGTCAAAAAGGTGCAGTGTTAAGTGAGAGTTTTTTTATTCAGCTGACTTCAAGAGCAATTACCGCAAGTAACATAGAAGAGAGGGCTTTGAAGGTCAATTAACCTCAGGTGACTGCAGAAAAAAAACCATCTATATTAAGTAGTGACAGGTAACTTATTTAAGTACATGTCAGAGACTACCTAGAAGGAACAAAGCTAATCTATAATGTACAGCTACATCTATATTTAGACTGGGAAAAAAGAATGTTGTGCCTTTGTGGATAAAATAGAGAAAGCCTCATGACATGTTTTTACTAGATCTGATGCAATTTAAAGTGTATGCAACAATGGAAATATATTTATGTTTTTAGGCACATACATGCATTTTACATGTTATAGCATTAATTTCAAAAGAAGATGTGCCTAAAGGTAACTAACAGTTCAGAAACACATTGTTGGGTACTTAAAATCAACGGATGAGAATTCTCTTTGTGCTTTAACTGCAGTTTTATATGCACAAAAGCACAAATGTTTAAATGAGCCATAGGCAATGATTTTGAAAGGCTAATATATATTGCTTATAACCTTTCTTCTTTTCTGTTACCTCTTGTCAGCTGCTGTATTCTCTGAGGTTGTATACAGGCCTGTCAGCAACTGGTGTGACCAGAGATGTGTGAACTGCAACAAGGAATGCCAGGCATGAGTAGTGTAAAATAATATAATTTATTTAAAAGATAAGTGGATAAAGATGTAAACACACCTCCAACATAGCAAACAGTGTAAAACAAGCCAAATAATGGTAAGGCTGCAAGACAGGGGTCCAAGAACAGGTACAGGATACAGGATCACAGGTCAGGGGGACGTAAAGACCAAAACACCAAGGCAATCAGATAAGGACAGACAGGATTTAAATATCCTTCCTGCAATGAGCATCAGGTGATGACTAAGTGAGCTTCTAGCTGTTGGGAGACACCAACTGGTGGAAACTGAAACTACAGCCCATGGATCAGGGAGCCACAGTGCCACCAGCTGGTGAGTCTTTTCCTGACAGTACCTCCCCTCTACGGAGTGGCCCCAGGACACTCCAAACAGCAATAGCTGAATCAGTCCCTAAAAAACAGTCTTCCGTTATCCAAGTCCCAAGAAAAAGTTCAGTGTAGACTGAAGAAGTTCCAAGCAAGGTGCCATACTGCCAAGATCTATCGATAAGCAAAGTGTCCCCCCACCCGGGTCAGGTAACTGGCTGGGTACCCCACTGTTGGGATCAAGCAACTAGCTGGGTGTCCTGCTGGCCAGATTGCCTAAGATGTACCACATTCGACACTTCAAGTCCCTCAAAACAGCAGATACCCCAATGCTAGCCCTGGGGTCATGTGACAATACTGGAAATCAGACACCGAAGTGTCTTGTCATAACTAAGTAGCTTGCCTGGTTTCCAGGAATTGCTCTGCACATCAAAAGCCAACTAGGTCTTTCTGAGGCACTGGTTACCCGACCCAGGTCCCCTAGTACACCCAGAGCTGTGGCAGTCGCACCCGGATCATGGCAAGGCACAGATTGAACTCTGCCATTCCCCAGGAGCTTACCACAACCAGGGCCATGAAGGCCATGAAGGCAAATGCCAAGTCAGTTACCAAGGGTATGTCCGGACCACCAGGCTTGGATGCCATAGGAGCAACACACTGCCAGAGGGACTCGACTGAGGCAACCGTCAACTGAATCTTAGGCCAAGCAGGTAACCCATATAAGGCACATGAGGGTTCAGAGCTTTCAGACTCATTAACAGGTGGACACTTAGCCTTTGCACAACAATCCAACTGAGCAGCTGGTATATAGTCAGTAGAATCCAGCTGTGTGGTAGGGAGAAGATAAGCAAGATCATAAAAGGTAGACTTAGCATTGGGCAGTGGATCATCAGAGGCAGGCAGGTTGTTGGGCACAGAATATCCAGAGGCAGGCTGGGCATCAAGGACCGGATCATCATGCTGGCCAGCGGGCAGAGGCACATCAGGCTGGGCAGCTGGTAGAGGCACATCAGGCTGGGAAACTGGCAGAGGCGCATCAGGGTGGGCAGCAGGCAGAGGCATATCAGGCTGGGCAGCAGGCAGAGGCACATCAAGCTGGTCAGCAGGCAGAGGCACATCAAGCTGGGCAGTGGGCAGAGGCTCATCAAGCTGGGCAGCAGGCACCAGATCATCAGACTGGACAGCAGGCATCAGATCATCAGACTGGACAGTGGGCACCGGGTCAGACTGGACAGTAGGCAGCAGATCATCAGGCTGGGCAGTGGGCAGAGGCACATCAGGTTGGACAACGGCATTGGATCATCAGGCTGGACAATGGGCACCGGGTCATCAGATTGGACAGCAGGCACCAGATCATCAGACTGGACAGTGGGCACCAGATCATCAGGCTGGTCAGTGGGCAGAGGCACATCAGGCTGGACAACGGGCACCGGATCATCAGAATGGACAGTGGGCACTGGATCATCAGACTGGACAGCTGGCATCAGATCATCAGACTGGGCAGCAGTCACCAGAACATCAGGTTAGACAGCGGGCTCCAGAACATCAGGCTGGACAGTGAGCACTGGATCATCAGACTGAACAGCGGGCACCGGATCATCAGACTGGGCAGCGGGCACTGGAACATCAGGCTGGACAGTGGGCACTGGAACATCAGGCTGGATAGCGGGCACCGGATCAGACTGGACAGCAGGCACCAGATCATCAGACTGGGCAGCAGACACTGAAACATCAGGCTGAACAGCAGGCACTGGAACATAAGGCTGGACATTGGGCACTGGAACATCAGGCTGGACAGCGGGCACTGGATCAGACTGGACAGCAGGCACCGGATCATCAGACTGGGCAGCGGGCACTGGAAGCTCAAGCTGGACATTGGGAACTGAACAGCAGGATGGACAGCAGGCACTGGAACAGTAGGCCAGACAGCAGGCACCAGAACAGCTGGACAATGGGCAAGGGATCAGCCGGCTGGACAGTGGGCATCAGAACAGCAGGCTGGACAGCGGACACTGGAACAGCAGGCTAGCCAGCCAGCATCAGAAAAGCAGACTGGACCGCAGACACAGGATCAGCAGACTGGACAACAGGCACAGAATCAGTAGCATAGGCAGCGGGCACAGGAACAGCAGAATGAACAGTGGGCACAGGAACAGCATGCTAGACAGTGGGCATCAGAACAGCAGGCTGGACCCTGGGCACAGGATCAGCAGGATAAACAGTGGGCACAGGATCAGCAGGCTGGACAGCGGGCACAGGATCAGCAGGATAGGCAGCGGGCACAGGATCAATAGGCTGGGCAGCATGTTCGGGTCTGTTGGTGTGGAGGCAGGCTGGAGCAGGTCGGCAGGTGTGGAGGCAGGCTGGAGCAGATTGGCTGGTGTGGAGGCAGGCTAGAACAGATCAGCTGGTGTGGAGGCAGGCTGAAACAGATTGGCTGGTGTGGAGGCAGGCTGGAGCAGATTGGCTTGTGTGGAGGCAGGCTGGAGCAGGTCAGCAGGTGTGGAGGCAGGCTGGAGCAGATTGGCTGGTGTGGAGGCAGGCTGGAGCAGGTCAGGAGGTGTGGAGGCAGGCTGGAGCAGATTGGTTGGTGTGGAGGCAGGGTGGAACAGATCGGCTGGTGTGGAGGCAGGCTGGAACAAATTGGCTGGTGTGGAGGCAGGCTGGAGCAGATTGGCTGGTGTGGAGGCAGACTGGAGCAGATTGGCTGGTGTGGAGGCAGATTTGGATAGTGGCAGGATTGTGCAAGTTGGGAAAAACTTCCATTTCTTTTTTGGTTTAGTCACTAAGGTTCTGCATGTGGATGCAGGGAGTGCAGCTGATGGAAGTGAAAAACAGAGATGGTGAAAAAGAGGGAGCAGTTGCTAAGGAAGATTTCTGTGGGGTTGCCGTAGGTAATGGAGAAGAGGTATTTGTCAATGGGTTAAAGGCAGGGTAGGTGCAGTAAATTGAAACAGGGTACTGACACATAGTTGGTAGCAGGGTATACTGGGCTTCAACTGTGGCTGTTGTGGATGATAGAGAGAGAGATACTTGAGAAGGCGGGTGTCTAGCAGCAGGAATGGGTTTGTGCAAGTTGACTGTGGCTGAATGCAATATATCTGACCAAGCCTGTAGTAATGGCTGAACAAAATTCAGTTTACATGCTGACTGTCTGACAAGAGACTGCACTGCGTTAAGACACTCTACTAGCACCTGTTGAGAGTATGCTGAATAATACTCAAAGAAGTAACCTGAGTCATCCTCTAATAATCAAACCAGTGATTCTATCTGAGCCATACTGAAGGGGGAAGAAAACCACCACTGCCTTTAGGAGTACTGGACAAAGCCAACTCTGCACAGACTTGAATTAATGGCTGAACATTAGAGTTGAGCGAACACCTGGACGTTCTGGTTCGGCGGGTCCGACCGAACTTTGGGAAAAAGTCCGGGTTCGGCAACGAACGTTGCCCGAACTTTATCCCAGACCCCGAACCCCATTGAAGTCAATGGGGACCCGAACTTTTAGGCACAAAAATGGCTGTAACAAAGTCCTGGCAAGTGCTAGTGGGCTGCAAAAGGAAGTAAAATGGGGTAAGAATAGGGCAAGTGCCCTATAAAAAAATGGGGATAGGGAAAATAAATTAAAATCAAATAAAAAAAATAAAAATGGGAAGGGGGGTGGATGTGGAGTAGGAGCCTAGAGGTTGACTAGGCCCTGACCGTGGCAGTGTAGGTGGAAGTGGCGGTGGTCAAGGAGGAGGCGGAGGTAGCCAACACAGTTTTTTTTGTTTGTTTATAATTGGGGTAGCCCCCAAAATATTGAGGCCTATTCAAAAAAACAAGTATATGAATGGCTGTGTGAGTCCGGTCTAAATGTATATTCTGCACAAGGTAGAGACAAGTCTTGTGGGATCCATACCTGGTTCATTTTAATAAAGGTTAGCATGTCCATGTTGGCTGTGAACAAGCGGCTGGCGCTTGTCTGTGATAACGCCCCCTGCTGTGCTAAACACACGTTCAGACAATACACTGGCTGCAGGGCAGGCCAGCACCTCCAAGGCATAAAGGGCAAGCTCAGACCATGTGGCCAATTTGGAGACCCAGAAGTTGAATAGGGCAGACCCATCAGTCAGTACATGTAGGCATGTGCACACATACTCTTGCACCATGTTGCTGAAATGCTGCCTCCTGCTAAGACCTTGTCTATCGGCTGGTGGTGCTGTTTGTTGTGGCGGGCTGCTGACAAAGCTTTGCCACATTTCAGCCATGCTAACCCTGCCTTCTGAGGTGCTGGCGGTGGCACAGCTGTGTTGGTGGCCTCTTCCTCCTCCTCCTCCTCTGCCTTCGCCCTGTGCTTCCACTGAGCCCACGGTGTCATTTGCTAATGCCCTCAGCAATGCCTCTACCAGTGTGCGCTTTCAGTTGCGCATCTTCCTCTCATGCTCCAGTGAGGGAATTAAGGACGGCACGTTGTCCTTGTAACGGGGATCCAGCAGGGTGGCCACCCAGTAATCAGAAGAAGTTACAATGTGGGCAACTCGGCTGTCGTTGCGCAGGCACTGCAGCATGTAGTTGGCCATGTGTGCCAGGCTGCCCAGAGGCAAAGACAAGCTGTCCTCTGTGGGAGGTATATCATCTGTGTCCTCTGTATCCCCCCAGCCACGCTTCAGTGATGCCCATGAGTTGCGTTGGGTGCCACCCTGCTGCGATTCCTCCTCCTGCTCATCTTCCTCGTCCTCCAGAACTGTGCCCTGGCTTGAATATTTTTGACCTGGCCTATGCTGGTGCAGGAACCCACCCTCCGAGCCACTTGCGAATGACTGGCCTGATAACCATGGAAGTGACCCCTCTTCCACCTCCTCCTCCTCATCCTCCTGTGCCACATCCTCTTCCATCATGGCCCAAAGTGTATTTTCAAGGAGACATAGAAGTGGGATAGTAACTCTGAGAACAGCGGCATCGGCACTGGCCATGTTGGTGGAGTACGCAAAACACCGCAATACGCTACACAGGTCTCGCATGGAGGCCCACTCGTTGGTAGTGAAGTGTTGCTGTTCCGCAGAGCGACTGACCCGTGCGTGCTGCAGCTGAAACTCCACTATTGCCTGCTGCTGCTCGCACAGTCTCTCCAGCATGTGCAAGGTGTAGTTCCAACTTGTGGGCACGTTGCATATAAGGCGGTGAGCGGGAAGGCCAAAGTTCCGCTGCAGCGCAGACAGGCGAGCAGCAGCAGGGTGAGAACACCGAAAGTGCGCACAGACGGCCCGCACTTTATGCAGCAGCTCTGACATATCCGGGTAGTTTTTTAGAAAATTCTGTACCACCAAATTCAGCACATGCGCCAGGCAAGGGATGTGCGTCAAACCGGCTCGGCCCAGAGCCGCGACGAGATTTTGGCCATTGTCGCACACCACCAGGCCGGGCTTGAGACTCAGTGGCAACAACCACTCATTGGTCTGTTGTTCAATGCCCTTCCACAGCTCCTGCGCAGTGTGGGGTTTATCCCCCAAACATATCAGTTTTAAAACAGCCTGCTGTTGTTTCCCCCTGGATGTGCTGAAGTTGGTGGTGAAGGTGTTACGCTGAGCAGATGAGGAGGTGGTAGAGGAGGAGTAAGCGCAGTAGGAGGAGGAGGCAACAGGAAGCAAAGAGAAATGCCCTGCAATCCCAAATGGCTAGCCGGCTCAGGCCCACCCGCCACTACATTTGCCCAGTGTGCAGTTAGCGAGATATAGCGCCCCTGCCCGTGCATACTGGTCCATGTATCAGTGGTTATGTGGACCTTGCCACAGATGGCGTTGCGCAGAGCACACTTGATCTTGTCCCCGACTTGTTTGTGCAGGAAAGGGATGGCTCGCCTGGAAAAGTAGTGGCGGCTGGGAACCACTTACTGTGGGACAGCCACCGCCATCAGGTTTTTCAAACTGTCCGTGTCCACCAGATGGAATGACAGCATTTCAAAGGCCAGGAATTTTGAAATGCTGGCATTCAGGGCCAGGGATCGTGGGTGGGTGGGGGGTACTTCCTCTTTCTCTCCAGTGTTTGGGAGATGTAGAGATGTAAGCTTCCATGGGACCATGTGGAAATGCTTGGGAACGGTGGCAACGGTGTTGCTGTCATATCGTCTGTTTGCTGGGTGGCAGGTGACACTGTCGCTGTAGAGGTGGAGGAAGAGGCCGAGGCAGCAGCAGAAGAGGAAGCAGGAGGAGGCCGAGGTAATTATTCCAATGCAGCTTGTGCCTTGAATTTAGATGCCTGGTCATGGGGGTTGTGCTCCGGTTGAGAACATTTATGCCCCGGCTCAGGCTATCATTGCACAGCTTGCACACCACTCGTGTCTTGTTGTCAGCACATTGTCTGAAGAACTGCCATGCCGGGGAATGCCTTTGAGCTGCCTTTGGTGTGCTAGGTCCCTGGGTGCGGTGGGTAGTAGCAGGCATACTGTCTAGGGGACGCTCACTCCGCTTTTGCAACCTGCTTCCTCTTTTGCTGTGCTGGTGCCTCTGTGCGACCACCACCTCTTCCTCCAAACTGCACACGTCCCTCGCATGCCCCTTATTCCATGTGGGGTCTAGGACCTCATCATCCTCCACATCATCTTCCACCCACCCTTCACCACTGCCCTCCTTGTCAGTCTGCACACTGAGGCAAGCTGCAGTAGTTGGCACCTGTGTTTCTTCATCATCAGAGATGTGCTGCGCTGGTGTTTCCATGTCCTCATCCTGCAACAGAAGTGGTTGGGCATCGGTGCACTCAATGTCTTCCACTTCTGGGGCACACTATGTGGATGGCCCACGGAAAGCACACCAGGAGAGTCATCAAAAAACATAAGAGTCTCTTGCAGGACTTCGGGCTCAGACTGCTTGGCTAATTTACAAGGGGCTGAGGTGAAAGGCAGATGGCCATGGGGTTCAGGTGCCAACTCTGAGCTTTCATCAAGGGACCGGGAGGGAGACAATGTGAAGGAACTGGAGGCATTGTCAGCCACCCAATCTACTATCGCCTATACTTGTTCTGGCCTCACCAATCATTGACGGGCATTCGGGCCTACCATATACTGGTGAAGGTTCTGTTGGCTACCTGAGGAAGGTGTTTCCCTTGTGCGTGTAGCTGGCACACCTCGACCATGTCCTCTCCTTCCAACAGGAGTTTCACCAACACCACCAACACCAGCAGCACCAGCATCACCAGCAGCACCATGACCACATCCTTTATTTGCTCTCCTCATTGTGCCTGCAAATGTACTATGTAGCCCTATGTAAGTATTTATTAATACCAATTAATACCTTTTTTTTTTTGAAAACACCAACGTAGTCGGACTTTTTATTTTGGTGCAAGAAATGCACCGCTCACACCAACAGCTGGAAGCTCTCCCTTTAGAACTAGGAGATGATTTTTGAACAATAATCTGTCACTTACAGCAACAGCTAGAACCTCTCCCTTTAGAACTAGGAGATGATTTTTGAACAATAATCTGTCCCTCTAAGCAGAAGCCTCTACCTAGTGCAGTCAGATCGTTGTGTAATGCAGTGTTTGATCTGCAATCTGTCACTCAAAACAGCAGTATGTGAAATCTCACATTACTCCCACAATCTGATCGTTGTGTACAATCGTAGCGATCGTTGTGTTATGCAGGGTTTGATCTGCAATCTCTCACTCAAAGCAGCATTGTGTGAAATCTCATATTTCTGCAATCTGTCCCTCAGAGCAACAGTAGCAGTAATCTCAGGATGCAGGATCAGATGTTAAAATGTCTGCAATCTGTCCCTCACAAAAACGCTGGCAGCTTCCTCTCCCTATATTAGTCAGAGTCTCAGAGAGCATGTGACTGCAGCATCAAGTGACTCCAGCTTATAAAGAGGCTGGGTCACATGGTGCACTGGCCAATCACAGCCATGCCATTATTAGGCATGGCTGTGATGGCTTCTAAGGGCAAACCAGTGATAGTGCTATTCAACATGCGCGATCAACTACCAGAACTCAGAACCCGAACCCAAACGTTTTTTGAAATGTCCGCGTTCGGGTCCGGGTCCCGGACACCCCAAAGTTCGTTACGGACCCGAACGTTACAGGTTCCCTCAACACTACTGAACATCCCCAAACAACATACTGCCCTGATCAACTATGGAATGAGCTAGACTAATGCATTCTAACACCTGATCACTGGTCCACTCCTTCAGTATCTGGCGGCAATACTCTTTCTTCTCTGTCACCAGCAAAGAAAAGTATACAACCTCCTCTGGATGCATCTTGCCACCAACAACTGCAGAGCCAAGATGGCTTCCCTGTGCAGTCACTTCTAGTCAGGACTGTCCTTGGTGCTATGTCAGCAACTGGTGTGACCATAGATGCGTGAACTGAAGCAGGGAATGCCAGGTACAAGTCGTTTAAAATAATATAATTTATTTAAAAGAAACGTGGATAAAGATGTAAATGCACCCCAACATAGCAAACAGTATAAAACAAGCCAAATAACAAAATAGTGGCAATCAAAGAATGACTGCCTAAACAAAGTAAGCCGAGCCAGGGTCATACACAGGAGATCAGTCAGAGGGAGCTGGGGAAAGACAGGGCAGGAACAGGGAGCAGATGATGGAGAGAGCAGGTGGGAAGGGATCAGGTTGCAAGACAGGGGTCCAGGAACAGATGCAGGATACAGGATCACAGGTCAGGGGCACATGGAGACCAAAACACCAATGCAATCAGATAAGGACAGACAGGATTCAAATATCCGTCCTGCAACGATCATCAGGTAATGACTAAGTAAGCTTCTGGCTGTTGGGAGACGCCCGCTAGTGGAAACTGGAACTCCAGCCCATGGATCAGGGAGCCACAGCACCACCAGCTGGTGAGTCTTTTCCTGACAAGGCCAATGTGAGTAACTGCCTCAGGTGGTAAAATTATATTAGATAGGTATCTCAATAATACCTTGGTTTTCTGAAGGCCATCTCTCCCCAGAATTTCCTATGGCAGGTACAGTTGTGGGTGACATCATTGAAGAAAAAAGAAAGAAGGAACTACCACTATGAATACTACCATGCAAGTGTTCTATACCCACTGACTTCTACACTTCTGAAATTGTCACTCATGAGTTCTGTAGGTCCATTTATTTTTTATTATATTTTGGTTATTATTAAAAAAGACTATTGATAATATAAATTAGTCATTAATTATTGTTCAGGCTACTATCAGACTAATGTCAGACATACTACCATATAGCACTTGGAATCCTGAATGTCTGGAGGATAGAGGAGAACAGTGTAGCATGTGCATTTTTTTTTAACAGTTTATCTTCAAATAAGCACACCAGCAAACAATATAACCACAAAGTAAATGAATAAATTAATATTGCTAGTGTTGGGACTAGGACTGTCACGTACCTGGTGGTAGAGTCTGGCTTATGCAGGGGCAACCTCTCTTGCGGCCCTGGTTCAAGAACCCCTGGTAGTGTAGACAGGGAGCTCTGGAGCACAGGGGGGCACGAGGGCTGGACAATCTTCAGGTGGTAATCAGAAGTCCACAGAAGCTCGTGCAAGGCAGGAGAGTAGTGGTTCAGCCCGGGTCGACAACTGGCAGGCGGTACGGTACAACGGGATCAGGCAAACGGATGGTCGGGTGCAGGCAGGGTCGTTAACAGGCAGGCAGGTAAGGTACAGAAGGAGCAGGCAATCAGATGGTCGTAGACAAGCTGGGGGTCGGTGCGGGCTGAGTTCAAGCAGACGTGGGTTCAGGCCGGGTCACAGGTAATCAGGAAGCTCAGAACGGGTAGCTCAGGAACACAGTAACGCTGTAGAATGGACAGCATTTGCTACAGGAAGCAGGAAGTTTAAATAGAGCTTCTGCTGCTCCAGGAATTAAAGGAAACCCCAAGCAACTGCCATTAACCCTTAGCACAGTCTTTTTCTAACATTGCCCCCCCAAGGGGCAGCCTCCGGATGCCCATCCGGGCGCTCTTTTCCGGGTTGTTTCTCCAAAAGGTCCTGACCATCTCCTGGGCATGTAGATTGCTCTCCGGCTCCCATGAATTTTCCTCAAGGCCATAACCTTTCCATTTCACCAGGAACTGCACTCCTCCAGCTCTTCTTCTGCAATCGAGGATGGATTCCACCTCAAACTCCTCCTCTCCATCAAGTACCACCGGTTCGGACGGAGCCGACCTTCATCCTGGAAACAGGTCCTTGGTCACTGGCTTTAGAAGGTGAACATGGAACACCGGGTGGATCTTGAGCGAGGACGGCAGATCGAGTTCATAGGCCACCTTGTTAATTCTCCTTTTTACTGGGAAAGGTCCTATGAATTTCGCTCCCAGCTTTTTGGACGGACAAGAGAGTCTTAAGTTAGTGGTCGCCAACCAGACCCGATTGCCGGGCTGTAGGTCAAGCTCTCCGTGTCTCTTCCTATCATAGCGTTCCTTATTGCGCTCCTGGGTCTGCGCAAGGGTCTCCTGCAGCATCTTGCTGTTGTTTTCCAGGAACTTGGTGATCTCCTGTGTGGCCGAGATGGCACTTTCCGGGACGGAAACAGGCAGGAATGTGGGATGGTAGCCGAGATTCGCCCAAAACGGAGACTGCTTGGTGGCAGAATGGATGGAATTGTTGTAGGCGAACTCGGCTAGTGGTAACAAGGAGACCCAGTCGTCTTGAGAGTAGGAAGGGTAACATCGGAGGTATTGTTCCAGAGTCTGGTTGGTCCTTTCTGTTTGGCCATTAGACTGCGGGTGATATGCTGAAGAAAAGGCCAACTTGATTCCTAGAATAGAGCACAAGGATCTCCAGACCCGGGATGTGAACGGCACCCCTCTGTCAGATACCACATTTATCGGGATGCCATGTAGACGGATAATCTCCCGAATGAAGACTTTGGCCGTTTCTGTGGCCGAGGGAGTGCCCCTCATCGGGATAAAATGTGCCATCTTCGTGAGGCGGTCGACCACCATGAAGATGGTTGTGTAGCCTGCGGATGGGGGCAATTCCACAATGAAATCCATTGAGATCTGTGCCCACGGGCATTCAGGGATAGGCAATGGGTTTAATAGACCCCAGGCTCTGGTTCTTTCCACCTTGTTCCTAGCACAGACCGGACAGGCATTGACATAGTTCTTACAGTCCTCTTTCAACTGTGGCCACCAAAAGGTGCGAGCAAGTAACTCTGTAGTCTTTCGATGGCCGAAGTGCCCGGCTAAATGATGGTCATGGCAGAGTTCAAGGGCAGACAGGCGAAGCTCTTCTGGCACAAAGACTTGTGTACCCGACCACCATACTCCATCCTTGAGGGTAAGTCCAGGAACTATGGGCATGGTGGAGCTGGCCAACGTTTGCCTGATCCGGGTCAACAGATCTTCTCGGATTAACAGGAAGTGGTGCGCTGGTAGGATGGTGTCAGGAGGGGGAGCTTTTCCGGTTTCAGAAAACATCCTTGACAGCGCATCTGGCTTGACATTCTTGGATCCGGGCCGGTATGTAATGTGTAAGTTAAACCTTGAAAAGAACAGGGCCCATCGTGCTTGGTGGGGCCTGAGCCTCTTGGCAGTTCTAGGATACTCCAAGTTCTTTTGGTCTGTGAAGACCAAGACTGGATGAGTAGCCCCTTCCAAAAGATACCGCCATTCCTCTAGGGCGGATTTAATGGCAAGAAGCTCCCTGTCACCCACATCGTAGTTTCTCTCGGGGGGAGAGAGCTTCCTTGAGAAGAAGGCGATAGGGTGCAGGGACGCATTAGGCCCCTGTCTTTGGGACAAGACTGCCCCGACGGCGGTCTCCGAAGCATCCACCTCCAAGATATAAGGCCATGTGGAATCAGGGTGCTTGAGAACAGGTGCCGAGGTGAATAGTCTCTTCAAGGTTTGGAAGGCACCTTGTGCCTCCGGGGTCCAGGCGAAGTGGGTGCCCTGTTTGGTTAACTGTGTTATCGGGGAGATAACAGCAGAGAAGCCCCGGATGAACTTTCTGTAAAAATTGGCAAAGCCAACGAAGCGTTGTACTGCCTTCTTGTCCGCCGGTGGGGGCCAGTCCACGATAGCTGCGACTTTTTGGGAGTCCATTGTTGTGCCAGAAGTAGAAATATGGAACCCCAAGAAGGCGATCTCAGTGCGTTCAAAGGCACATTTTTCTGCCTTGGCATACAGTCCGTGCTGTCGTAGGCGGCTGAGTACACGCCTGACATGCTTCCGGTGCTCCTCTAGGGAGGGGGAGAAGATCAAGATATCATCCAGATATAGTTCCACGAATTGGTCCAGAAAGTCCCTGAAGATATCATTGACCAGCTGCTGGAACGTGGCCGGTGGCATTGCAAAGCCCAAAGGGCATGACCAAATACTCAAAGTGACCAAATCGTGTGCGGAATGCCGTCTTCCATTCATCCCCCTCCCGTATGCGGATCAGATTGTAAGCCCCCCGAAGATCCAGCTTGGTAAACACGGCTGCAGAGCCGAGGCGCTGAAACAGTTCTGGAACCAGAGGCAGGGGGTATCTGTTTTTGATTGTGACTTTATTAAGCTCCCGGTAGTCGATACACGGCCGAAGAGTGTGGTCCTTTTTCTCAACGAAAAAGATCCCAGCTCCTGCTGGGGACGTGGAAGACCTGATGAAACCCTTCTGCAGGTTCTCCTCGATATAGGCTTTGAGAGCCACAAGCTCCACTTCGGAGAGCGGGAAAATCCTGCCGAAAGGGATCTCGGCTCCAGGCAGCAGGTCTATCAGGCAATCGTAAGGCCGATGTGGAGGTAGGGTGTCTGCTCCCTTCTTGCTAAAGACATCCCAGAAATCTTGGTACGCCTCGGGAACAACAAGACGAGTCTCCTGGTCTGGGTCAGGGTTGATGGAGAGTACCGCTGGCGGTGCTCTCTGAGCAGGTGGAAAGCAATTATTCCGACAGTAAGAGGACCGGAACCGGACTTCACCCCCGTTCCAGTCAATATGAGGACTGTGTGCTCGAAGCCATGGGAGGCCCAGAATCACGGGACTCAATGGGGAGGCAATGGCATCCAGCATAAGTAACTCGGTGTGGCCTTCAGCCATCCGGGCCAGCAAGGGAAAGGTTTCCTGAATCACTGCTCCCGATTTGATGGCCGACCCATCGGCCAAGTGGATCAACAATGGGCGTTCCTTGGGTCTAAGAGGGACCCGGTGCTGGGCAGCAAATGACAGGTCTATAAAGCAGCTGCATGCTCCTGAATCCAGGATGGCCGACACTTGAATGTCCTTGACAGGGAGCTGCAGCAAGATGAGGAGGGTCAGGTGAGGCTGGGAACTCGGTAATGACAGCACCTCCCCTAGGACTGGAGTGGGTTTCTTGCCAGCCTTGGCGGAGCAGCTATTGATGAGATGCCCCAAGCTGCCATAGTAGAGGCACAAGTTGCGGTCCATCCGCCGCTGGCGTTCCTCTCGGGATAAGGATGGGTAGAAGGATCTGCTGCTGAGCTGAGACCTTGAGAGGTATGTGCTTGGGAAGTCATCCAGGCAGGGTGCAGGGACACTGTGGCCCTCTCTGTGCTGCGCTCTCGCAGGCGACGGTCTATCTGGATGGCCAGATCAATTAGCGCTTCCAGGGTATGGGGAACCCCGACACGTGCCAGCTCATCCTTGAGCGCTTCGGAGAGTCCCAGCCGGAACTGGTGGCATAGGGCTGCACCATTCCAAGCAGTAACAGCGCTCCAATGCCTGAATTCGGATACATAATCCTCCACAGGGCGGCTACCCTGCTGGAGGGCATGGAGCGTGGCTTCTGCAGTGGTGGCCAGATGTGGATCCTCGTATAGCCGGGCCATAGCCTGGAAGAATCCGTCCAAAGTGGAGACCTCGGGAGCCTTTTGCTCCAGTAGCCGATGAGCCCAGGCCTGTGGGTCATTCTGGAGGAGGGAGATTCCCAGGCCCACTTTGGTAATCTCCAGGGAGAACGTGTGGGGCTGGAGAGCGAAATACAGATAGCAGGCACTGCGGAAGGCCCTAAACTTCCTGCGGTCCCCCGTAAACCGCTCAGGCATAGGTACCTTAGGCTCTGTGGACAGAGTCACTATGGTACGGAGAGGTGTGTGCCCCCTGCTGGAGGGATTAGGAGCGGCCAAATCCTGCACTTGATCTTCCAGGCGTGCATATACTTCCTGCAGGTTTTGCACTGCTTGGGTTAGTCCAGCAAGGTGTGTGCATAGCTCCTTCATGGGAGAGGGCCCCGGTGCAGACTCTGACATGGCTGTCCGTTTCTGTCACGTACCTGGTGGTAGAGTCTAGCTTATGCGGGGGCAACCTCTCTTGCGGCCCTGGTTCAAGAACCCCTGTTAGTGTAGACAGGGAGCTCTGGAGCACAGGGGCACAGGGCTGGACAATCTTCAGGTGGTAATCAGAAGTCCACAGAAGCTCGTGCAAGGCAGGAGAGTAGTGGTTCAGCCCGGGTCGACAACTGGCAGGCGGTGCGGTACAACGGGATCAGGCAAACGGATGGTCGGGTACAGGCAGGGTCGTTAACAGGCAGGCAGGTGAGGTACAGAAGGAGCAGGCAATCGGATGGTCGGGTGCAGGCAGGGTCGTTAACAGGCAGGCAGGTAAGGTACAGAAGGAGCAGGCAATCGGATGGTCGTAGACAAGCTGGGGGTCGGTGCTGGCTGAGTTCAAGCAGACGTGGGTTCAGGCCAGGCCACAGGTAATCAGGAAGCTCAGAACGAGTAGCTCAGGAACACAGTAACGCTGTAGAACGGACAGCATTTGCTACAGGAAGCAGGAAGTTTAAATAGAGCTGCTGCTGCTCCAGGAATTAGAGGAAACCACAATCAACTGCCATTAACACTTAGCACAGTCTTTTTCTAACAAGGACGTTTAAATCACCACTGATGTTGCATTAGATTTATACTTAATGATTTCATGTGAGCCATATGTTAAAGACCTAGCACCTTCCTTGTGAATATAAAAAGCTATTGCTCTCTCAACGTTAACAGAAATAACTGACAGAATATCAAGAAGCAATAATATGCAGATGCTTTATAGTTTAACTATAATTCTGTTTTAAAACTGTTAAAATGTATATTTTAACTGTTTTAATTCTTTGGGTCTGTATTCCAAACTATCTTTCCATAGGACTAAATCAAACTTCATCCAAATGGACGATTATAAAGATTTTAACAAACTTGCAGAAAATCTAAATGATGAAAGATTGGAATGTGGTTAGGGCATTACAAAGACCAAAAGGCATGAGGAGATATTTGAAATCTCTACATCTGGTATGGAAATCTATCTTCCATTTTTTCCCTCCTGGATATTTATCATGTTGCAGGCTCCTTATGAAACCAGCTTGGTGAAGATTTTGGTGGAGCATAGGTTCTGGAACAGTTCAAGGATGAGGGGAAGTGGGTTTTGATTCTGGATGATAACATTGTTGAGTGACCCATAGTCGATAAGATGTGATCCTTCTTTTCCACAAAGAAGATACCTAGATATTCTTAAGGAAAAGTGGATGGCCAGATGAATTCCTTATTCAAGTTTTGTCAGTCTGTTCCATGAGGGTAGCAATTTTGAGTACAGAAAGGGATAAATTTGTCCACATAGGATATCACCACCAGAACAGTTATAGATACAGTATTCAGGGATTGTGTTTGCTCATTTCATATAAAAGACATCTAGGAAGTCTGGTTAGGCACAAGGAATGTTATCTTTCTTTTTTGCATATGAGGCTTCTGCGGTTAAATAAGAGAGGTAATGGTTAAGATGGGATGGGTGAGGAAGGCATCTTGTATAATGGGTAAGGGCCAGGCAGGTGGGTAGTTCACATGATCTAGTACAGAAAGGAAGACCAAGATACTGGGCAAATGCCTCATCTAAAAAGCAGGAACATGCACCAGAGCCTAATGTACAATGATTGTTATTTAGTGGTCCTTTCAGGATCCTATAAAGATAACGGAAGAAAATTATGAGAAAGAAACCAACAGAACCAGAGCTGGCCAGGAGCCATGGTCTCCTTGCTGGAGGGTTTCACAGGATGGTCATTGAGGAAATGACTAGTGATGAACAGAATGCCTGAGTTTTGGATTGTGAGCAGGTTCCCAAATTAATTTTCAGATGCCCCCCAATCTGAACTCCATTGATGTCAATGGGAGCTAAACCTTGCAAATCTGTAATGCCCATTTATGGGTTAATAGGCAAGATATTGACAAATAAAGGGCATGTGAAGTTGGACAGTGCATTAGGGGCATGTACCATTGCAAAAAAAGTTATAAAATATGAAATTATATGAAATATAATTCAGCAGACAGAGGATCATTATTATGATTAAACACTTTAGCCATCTCCACTCTGGTTTTCCATATATGTGTGTTTTGTTAAAACTATATACTTCACGCATGAGTAATGCTGCTGTTTTTGTATAGAATCCCCGCCCCCATTTGTGGTGACTACCTCTCTAGATTTTGCCATTTCCTGTTGTTGTTTTTTTTTGTTTGTTTTTTTTTGTCTTTCATGTGTACGATTGTGTCTTTCATGTGTACGATGCCCTTTTTGGCTAAATTCATATTAGGTTTTGTTGATATATGATTGGCCCCCATGTATGAAGGTCCCTGGTTTTGAGACTTTGGCATTGCCTCCACAAGAAAGACATATACAGTATCTCACAAAAGTGAGTACACCCCTCACATTTTTATATATTTTGGTATGCATACACTTGTTTCTCTTTTTTCTCTCTTTTTTCCGCTTTTTTTGCCCAGTGTTTATACAGTTGTATGCAAAAAATTAGGAACACCTGACAATTTCCATGATTGTCATTTATAAATATTTGGGTGTTTGGATCAGCAATTTCATTTTGATCTATCAATAACTGAAGGACACAGTAATATTTCAGTAGTGAAATGAGGTTTATTGGATTAACAGAAAATGTGCAATATGCATCAAAACTAAATTAGACAGGTGCATAAATTTGGGCACCCTAACAGAAAAATCACATCAATATTTAGTAGAGCCTCCTTTAGCAGAAATAACAGCCTCTAGATGCTTCCTATAGCCTGTAATGAGTGTCTAGATTCTGGGTGAATCTATTTTGGACCATTCCTCCTTACAAAGCATCTCCAGTTGGGTTAGGTTTGATGGTTGCCGAGCATGGACAGCCCACTTCAAATCAGCCCACAGATGTTCAATGATATTCAGGTCTGGGGACTGGAATGGCCATTCCAGAACATTGTACTTGTTCCTCTGCATAAATGCCTGAGTAGATTTTGAGCAGTGTTTAGGGTCGTTGTCTTGTTGAAATATCCAGCCCCTGCGTAACTTCAACTTTGTGACTGATTCCTCAACATTATTCTCAAGAATCTGCTGATATTGAGTGGAATCCATGCGACCCTCAACTTTAACCAGATTCCCAGTACCGGCACTGGCCACACAGCCCCGCAGCATGATGGAACCTCCACCAAATTTTACTGTGGGTAGCAAGTGTTTTTCTTGGAACGCTGTGTTCTTT
This sequence comes from Glandirana rugosa, assembly GCA_018402905.1. NCBI lineage: Eukaryota > Metazoa > Chordata > Amphibia > Anura > Ranidae > Glandirana > Glandirana rugosa. The sequence continues at coordinate 94,901 of BLSH010305713.1, read as the reverse complement.
TGCCGCCATGCATAATGCCCTTGTTATGACCAAATAACTCAATCTTTGTTTCATCAGTCCACAGCACCTTATTCCAAAATGACGCTGGCTTGTCCAAATGTGCGTTTGCATACCTCAAGCGACTCCGTTTGTGGCATGTGTGCAGAAAAGGCTTCTTTCGCATCACTCTCCCATATAGCTTCTCCCTGTGCAAAGTGCGCTGAATTGTTGAACGATGCACAGTGACACCATCTGCAGCAAGTAGATGTTGTAGGTCTTTGGAGGTGGTCTGTGGGCTGTTTTTGACCATTCTCACCATCCTTAGCCTTTGTCTCTCCAATATTTTATGTGGCCTGCCACTTCTGGCCTTAACAAGAACTGTGCCTGTGGTCTTCAATTTCCTCACTATGTTTTTCACAGTGGACACTGACAGCATATATCTCTGAGATAACTTTTTGTAGCCTTCCCTAAACCATAACGTAAAACAATCTTTGTTTTCAGGTCATTTGAGAGTTGTTTTGAGGCCCCCATGTTGCCACTCTTCAGAGGAGAGTCAAAGAGAACAACAACTTGTAATTGGCCACCTTAAATACCTTTTCTCATGATTGAATGCACCTGTCTATGAAGTTCAAGGCTTAATGAGCTCACCAAACCAATTGTATGTTCCAATTAATGAGTGCTCAATAGTTACAGGTATTCAAATCAACAAAATGACAAGGACGCCCAAATTTATGCACCTGTCTAATTTAGTTTTGATGCATACAGGCAGTCCCCGGGTTACAAACAAGGTAGGGACTGTAGGTTTGTTCTTAAGTAGAGTTGAGCGAACACCTGGACGTTCGGGTTCTGCTGGTCCGTCCGAACTTCGGGACAAAGTCCGGGTCCGGGTCCGGACGGAACCACGCTAGCAAGCCCAAGGCAGGCCTGGGCCTGGGCCTGAAACAGGGCTTCAAGCCTGCCTGGTCGTCTTGGGCTTGCAGGTCCACAAGCGAGTTGAGATGAATTCTTGTTTGGATGTCAGGGATGGAACAAACATTGGGCCCCTGACGGACATACGTAGTTTTGATTTAATCTGTCCACGTATTTAAACCCGCAGGAACAGTAAAACAACTAAACTTATGGACATTGATAACTCGTGAGTAATTAACCTTGTATGTTAACCAAACCACTCGAGTAATTCGGAACTTGAAGTATCTGTCCACGTAAGTTAGTACTCT
>BLSH010305713.1:66135-78291 GCA_018402905.1 Glandirana rugosa | reverse complement strand
ATCTTATCATAGTGCTAGAGGGAGAGGTTCCTGCTGCTCCGGTGAGGGACAGATTATTGTTCAAAAATCTTCTCATCATAGTGCCATAGGGAGAGTTTCCTGCTGCTCCTGTGAGGGACAGATTATTGTTCTAAAATCATCTCATCATAGTGCCATAGGGAGAGTTTCCTGCTGCTCCTGTGAGGGACATATTATTGTTCTAAAATCTTCTCATATTGCTAAAGGGAGAGGATCCTGCTGCTCCTGTGACTGACAGAATATTGTTCTAAAATCATCTCATCATAGTGCTACAGGGAGAAGTTCCTGCTGCTCCTGTGAGGGACAGATTATTGTTCTAAAACCATCTCTTCATAGTGCTACAGGGAGAGGTTCTTGCAGCTCCTGTGAGGGACGGGTTATTGTTTTAATATCATCTCATAGTGCTAGAGGGAGAGGTTCCTGCTGCTCCTGTGAGGGGCAGATTATTGTTCTAAAATCATTTCATCATAGTGCTAGAGGGAGAGGTTCCTGCTGCTCCTGTGAGGGACAGATTATTGTTCTAAAATCATCTCATCATAGTGCCATAGGGAGAGTTTCCTGCTGCTCTTGTGAGGGACAGATTATTGTTCTAAAATGATCTTATACTGCTGGAGGGAGAGGTTCCTACTTCTCCTGTGAGGGGCAGATTATTGTTCTAAAATCATCTCATCATAGTGCTACAGGGAAAGGTTCCTGCTGCTGGTGTTTAAAAGACAGATTATTGTTCTAAAATCATCCCATAGTGCTATAGGGAAAGGTTCCTGCTGCTCCTGTGAGGAACAGATTCTTGTTCTAAAATCATCTCATAGTGCTACAGGGAGATTTTCCTGCTGCTCCTGTGAGGGACAGATTATTGTTCTCAAATCATCTCATTCTGCTAGAAGGAAATGTTCCTGCTGCTCCTGTGAGGGACAGATTATTGTTCTAAAATCATCTCATCATAGTGCTACAGGGAGAGGTTCCTGCTGCTCCTGTGAATGACAGATAATTGTTGTAAAATCATCTCATAGTGCTACAGGGAGAGGTTCCTGCTGCTCCTGTGAGGGACAGATTATTGTTCTAAAATCTTCTCATACTGCTAGAGAGAGAGGATCCTGCTGCTCCTGTGAGGGACAGATTATTGTTCTAAAATCATCTCATCATAGTGCTACAGGGAGAAGTTCCTGCTCTTCATGTGAGTGACAGATTATTGTTCTAAAACCATTTCTTTATAGTGCTACAGGGAGAGGTTCCTGCTGCTCCTGTGAGGGACAGATTATTGTTCTAAAATCATCTCATCATAGTGCTAGAGGGAGAGGTTCCTGCTGCTCCAGTGAAGGACAGATTATTGTTCTAAAATCATTGCATCGTAGTGCCATAGGGAGAGTTTCCTGCTGCTCCTGTGAGGGACAGATAATTGTTGTAAAATCATCTCATAGTGCTACAGGGAGAGGTTCCTGCTGCTCCTGTGAGGGACAGATTATTGTTCTAAAATCATCTCATAGTGCTATAGGGAAAGGTTCCTGCTGCTCCTGTGAGGGACAGATTCTTGTTCTAAAATCATCTCATAGTGCTAGAGGCAGATTTTCCTGTTGCTCCTGTGAGGGACAGATTATTGTTCTCAAATCATTTCATCATAGTGATATAGGGAGAGACTCATGCTGCTTCTGTGAGGGATAGATTATTGTTCTAAAATCATCTCATACTGCTAGAAGCAGAAGTTCCTTCTGCTCCTGTGAGGGAAAGATTATTGTTCTAAAATCTTCTCATCATATTGCTACAGGTAGAGGTTCCTGCTGCTCCTGTGAGGGACAGATTATTGTTCTAAAATCATCTCATAGTGCTACAGGGAGAGGTTCCTGATGCTCCTGTGAGGGACAGATTATTGTTCTAACATCATCTCATAGTGCTATAGGGAGAGGTTCCTCCTGCTCCAGTGAGGGACAGATTATTGTTCTAAAATCGTCTTATCATAGTGCTATAGGGAGAGGTTCCTGCTGCTCCTGTGAGGGACAGATTATTGTTCTAAAATCATCTCATCATAGTGCTACAGGGAGAGGTTCCTGCTGCTGGAGTGAGGGACAAATTATTGTTTTAAATCATCTCATAGTGTTATAGGGAAAGATTATTGCTGCTCCTGTGAGGGACAGATTATTGTTCTAAAATCATCTCATATTGATAGAGGGAGAGGTACCTGCTGCTCCTGTGAGGGACAGATTATTGTTCTAAAATCATCTCATCATAGTGCTACAGGTAGAGGTCCCTGCTGCTCCTGTGAGGGACAGATTATTGATCTAAAATCATCTCATAGTGCTATAGGGAGAGGTTCCTGCTGCTCCTTTGAGGGACAGATTATTGTTCTAAAATCATCTAATAGTGCTACAGGGAGACGTTCCTGTTGCTCCTGTGAGGGACAGATTATTGTTCTAAAATCATCTCATAGTGCTAGAGGCAGATTTTCCTGCTGCTCCAGTGAGGGACAGATTATTGTTCTCAAATCATCTCATCATAGTGATATAGGGAGAGATTCATGCTGCTTCTGTGAGGGATAAATTATTGTTCTAAAATCATCTCATACTGCTAGAAGGAGAAGTTCCTTCTGCTCCTGTGAGGGAAAGATTATTGTTCTAAAATCGTCTCATCATATTGCTACAGGTAGAGGTTCCTGCTGCTCCTGTGAGGGACAGATTATTGTTCTAAAATCATCTCATAGTGCTACAGGGAGATGTTCCTGATGCTCCTGTGAGGGACAGATTATTGTTCTAACATCATCTCATAGTGCTATAGGGAGAGGTTCCTCCTGCTCCAGTGAGGGACAGATTATTGTTCTAAAATCGTCTCATCATAGTGCTATAGGGAGAGGTTCCTGCTGCTCCTGTGAGGGACAGATTATTGTTCTAAAATCATCTCATCATAGTGCTACAGGGAGAGGTTCCTGCTGCTGGTGTGAGGGACAAATTATTGTTTTAAATCATCTCATAGTGTTATAGGGAAAGATTAATGCTGCTCCTGTGAGGGACACATTATTGTTCTAAAATCATCTCATATTGATAGAGGGAGAGGTACCTGCTGCTCCTGTGAGGGACAGATTATTGTTCTAAAATCATCTCGTCATAGTGCAATAGGGAGAGGTTCCTGCTGCTCCTTTGAGGGACAGATTATTGTTCTAAAATCATCTCATCATAGTGCTACAGGTAGAGGTCCCTGCTGCTCCTGTGAGGGACAGATTATTGATCTAAAATCATCTCATAGTGCTATAGGGAGAGGTTCCTGCTGCTCCTTTGAGGGACAGATTATTGTTCTAAAATCATCTAATAGTGCTACAGGGAGACGTTCCTGCTGCTCCTGTGAGGGACAGATTATTGTTCTAAAATTATCTGGTCATAGTGCTATAGGGAGAGGTTCCTGCTGCTCCTGTGAGGGACAGATTATTGTTCTAAAATCATCTCATACTGCTAGAAGGAGAGGTTCCTGCTGCTCCTGTGAGGAACAGATTATTGTTCTAAAATCATCTCATCGTAGTGCTATAGGGGGAGGTTCCTGCTGCTCCTGTGAGGGACATATTATTGTTCTAAAATTTTCTCATACTGTTAAAGGGAGAGGATCCTGCTGCTCCTGTGACTGACAGATTATTGTTCTAAAATCATCTCATCATAGTGCTACAGGGAGAAGTTCCTGTTGCTCCTGTGAGGGACAGATTATTGTTCTAAAACCATCTCTTCATAGTGCTACAGGGAGATGTTCCTGCAGTTCCTGTGAGGGACAGGTTATTGTTTTAAAATCATCTCATAGTGCTAGAGGGAGAGGTTCCTGCTGCTCCTGTGAGGGGCAGATTATTGTTCTAAAATCATTTCATCATAGTGCTAGAGGGAGAGGTTCCTGCTGCTCCTGTGAGGGACAGCTTATTGTTCTAAAATGATCTTATACTGCTGGAGGGAGAGGTTCCTGCTTCTCCTGTGAGGGACAGATTATTGTTCTAAAATCATCTCATCATAGTGCTACAGGGAAAGGTTCCTGCTGCTGGTGTTTAAAAGACAGATTATTTTTCTAAAATAATCTCATAGTGCTATTGGGAAAGGTTCCTGCTGCTTCTGTGAGGGACAGATTCTTGTTCTAAAATCATCTCATAGTGCTATAGGGAGATTTTCCTGCTGCTCCTGTGAGGGACAGATTATTGTTCTCAAATCATCTCATACTGCTAGAAGGAAATATTCCTGATGCTCCTGTGAGGGACCGATTATTGTTCTAAAATCATCTCATCATAGTGCTACAGGGAGAGGTTCCTGCTGCTCCTGTGAGGGACAGATTATTGTTGTAAAATCATCTCATCATAGTGCTACAGGGAGAAGTTCCTTCTGTTCATGTGAGGGACAGATTATTGTTCTAAAACCATTTCTTTTTTTTTTTTTTTTTTTATGGTTCAAAAATTTTATTGAAGAAACAATAACAATACATATAATGCTTCATGAGTCCAGGAACAGACCATAATCTAACTTGGGAAATATAGGCAGGCTGGTTGAAGTGCCAGATTCCAGTTTGTCACTAAACAGACAGGTAAAGTAAGGGAAGGGGGAGAGGATACGGTAGTGTGGACTGTTAAGTAGAAAGGGTTCCCAAGAGCAAGAGTTCCCAGCCTTTGGGGCGGGAGATTGAGGTCTGGTCGGATAGGTGCCTGTCCAAGGGTTAGTGGTATCCTGGTGCTGAGAAAATTGTGCTATCGTTCCGATAGGAGAGGAGGAAGGAAGAGCGGGAGGAATAGAGATTAGTTGAAAGGGAATAGAGAGATCCTAGAGAGCGGGGAAAGAGAGGAGGGGGACGGGGCAGACCCCGAGTGAAGAGAGGAAAGAGGTAAGGGGTAAAAGAAAGGGGGGGAGAGAGACAGGGTGAAGGTGGCAGGGTTGGGGAGGACCGGTCGCGAGAACTTAAGTGGCCAACATGAAGAACTGTAGAAGGTGGGTGAGGCTGTAAGAAGGGTGTTCAGGGCTGGAAGCGAGAGATGTCAAAGCCCGGAGGGGCAAAATGGGTCAACCATGGGGTCCATATGCGATCATGTTTGGGGAGCTTGTCAATGGCTATGGCTTCGATCCTGGCGTGAATCATGGCTTTCGTGACTATATTTTTAGTTTCGGCAACGGGGAGTTGTGGGGATTTCCATGCATGCGCAATGGTTTGTTTTGCTGCTGTGGTGACCTGCAGGAGAAGCTTGAATTGTGATTTGAAAAGTTCTGGGGGCTTTAGGTTCAGAAGAGCCATTTTAGGGTCAAGGGCTACGGGGGTGCCCATGAGTTTAGTGAGAATTTCAAATATTGGAGCCCAGAATCTTTGAGCAATCAAACAATCCCACCATATGTGTAAGTGGGTACCGGTGTCTGAGCAACCTCGAAAGCAGAGAGGGGAGTATGAGGGCAGGAACTTATTTATTCTGGCTGGGACTAGGTACCATCTCATGAGAACTTTGTAGGAAGTCTCAAGTGCCACAATATTCTGAGAAGAGGATTTGGTTGAGTCCCAGATATCGACCCAGTCTTCTGGATTGATGGGTTGTTGAAGGCCTTTTTCCCATGCTTTGACGTAAGGGATTTGAGCCGTGTGTAGGGGGTCAAGTAGAAGGGAGTAGAGCGTTGATATAATGCCCCTAGCATGGGGGTCCGATTTACACAGGTGTTCGAATTGAGAAAAGATAGGCAGGGAGGAACTAGTGCGTACATGTGGGGTGAAGAGATGTTTCAGTTGAAGATACCTGAAGAGTTCGGAGCTGGGGAGCTGGTATTGCTCCTGAAGAGAGGGGAATGATTTGACTGAATCAGGCGTTATGAAATCGTGAGCTCTCAAAAGGCCCGCTTCCGTCCATCTGGTAAATGAAGTTGGGGATGACCAAGCCGGATAGAAGGAGGGGTTTTTAAGAAAGGAAAGCATGGGGTTATGTGGGGATAGTAAACCTGCCTTCTGTTTAAGGTTATCCCATAACTTAAGGCTATGGGCGGTAACAGGGTTACGGGCGTTTTTCCGCTCTTTTGGAGAGAGCCAAAGGAGGTTGGCCATGGATAGGGGGTCACAGTCGACCGCCTCTAGCGATACCCAGAGGGGTGTCTCACATGTGGTGTGCCATTTGGGTAAGGGAGCTAATTGTTCCGCTTGAAAGTATCTAGCAAAGTGAGGTACACCCAAGCCCCCTTTTGCCTTAGGAGAGAACAGGATGCGCTTAGACACACGGGGTCGCAAATTGCCCCAGATGTATTGGAAGGTTCTCCGCTGGAGGATTCTTAGGTAGTGAGAGGGCACTTTGACTGGGAGAACCCTAAAGAGGTAAAGTATTTTGGGCAAAATGGACATTTTGACCGCGGAGATCCGACCAAGCCATGCCAGGGGGAGTTTTGACCAACTTGACATCAATTGTGTGAGATGGGATAGCATAGGGGGGTAGTTTACGGTGTACATGTCTGATGGGTTGGGGGGAGATGTATCCCAAGGTAGGGGAGACTAGTCGTAGCCCAAGTAAAAGGGAGGGATTGTTGTAGGTGTGTTTGCTCGTTGGGGTCAAGGGATATGTTTAGCATCTTAGATTTCTCAGGGTTAACTTTCAGGCCAGAGACTGCAGCAAAATCGGATAGAGTCTGGAGAAGGTTGGGGGATGAAATAAGAGGGGAGGTGAGGAATAGGAGGACGTCGTCTGCAAAGAGGCAAAGTTTGTGGTGATGTCCCCCCACCTCAATACCTTTTATGTTCGGATTTGATCGAATCAATTGTGCAAGGGGCTCGATAGCCAGGGCAAAGAGGAGGGGGGACAGGGGGCATCCCTGACGGGAGCCTCTGCGGATAGGAAAAGGGTCCGACTTGAATCCTGCATATCTCACGCAGGCTGATGGGGAGGAGTAAAGGGAAGTGATCCAAGTCCGGAAATGGGGACCGAATCCCCATTTTTCCAAAACCAGTGATAAGTTGGGCCAGGAGAGAGTATCAAAAGCCTTTCTAATATCTAAGGACAGTAGGCATGTGGGGATATTGCAGGAGCGGGCTATGTGGGTTAAGAGTGTCACCCTACGGATATTGTCCCCAGCCTGCCTGGCAGGTATAAATCCCACCTGGTCCTTGTGAATAAGAGAGCCTACCAGTTTGTTAAGACGAGCGGCCAAAATTTTGGCCATTAGTTTGATGTCTTGATTGAGTAATGAGATCGGGCGGTAATTAGCCCAAGATGAGTCATCAAAGGGGGTTTAGGCAGCATGGAGACAACAGCCGAGAGGGACTCAGGACGAAATAAAGAGCCGGACCGGACAGCATTAAGGGCGCTGGCGAGTACGGGGGCTAAGATGTGCGCGAAATGTTTGTAATAAGCGGCTGTAAAGCCATCGGGGCCTGGTCGCTTGTTGTTTTTCACTGATTTGATGGCAGAGAGGACTTCTTGAAGTGTAAATGGTTCATCTAGGGAGTCTCTTTCAGTAGTAGTGAGGGTGGGGAGAGTGATATTGGAGAGTAGGGATTCGGCCTGGGCAGAGTTAAAGGAGGGATCTGCTTTGTAGAGGGCTGCTAAGTGTCTGCGGAAATGGGCCACAATTTTGACGGGGTTGCTCGTGTATGTGTCCTTGGAGGTTTTGAGACGGATCGGCTTGCGAGGGCGGTCGAGGTTGCGCAGAGATAGGGCCAGGAACGTATCGGGCTTGTTGCTCTTGGTAAAGAATTTGTGTTGCTGTCGACGGAGGACCTTGTCTGCAGCCTCAGTGAGAAAAAGATCCAGTTCTAGTCGGGCTTTGTCAAGTGCTTGTCTGTTGGGGTCGGTGGGGTTGGCTAGGAAATCATTGTGTGCGTTGAGAAATTGGCTGTCCAGTTGTTTATGGAGAAAACGTCTGGTCTTTTTGATGTGTGAGGCTTTACTGCTCAGGGCTCCCCGGATCACCGGTTTATGGGCCTCCCACAGGGTGAGAGGTGAAATGTCGTCAGTGTTGTTCTCTTGAAGGAAATTGGTTAGAGCTTTTTCTAGATCTATTTTGTGGGAAGGATGCGCGAGGATGGTGTCATTTAGAGACCAGGAGTGGTCGGATTGTTTTGGAATGAGGAATTCAATAGTGGTCATGACTGCGCAGTGATCCGACCAGACAATAGGGAGGATGTTGGACTCTAAGATTGTTTGAGTGGTACCTACTGTGAGAAGGAGGTGGTCAATGCCCGATGAGATCTTGTGGGGGTGTGAGTAGAAGGTGAACTCTTTCTTCGTGGGGTTCATTTCCCGCCAAGAGTCAGTGAGTGTGTGTCTATGAAGCAGGAGTTTAAAGGAAAGCTTAGTGGGAGAAGCTGTTTGGGAGAAGGGGGATTTGTCTAGGAAGGGGTAGATTACCTGATTGGAGTCTCCTCCAATCAACAAGGTACCTTGTTTATGGTGGTCGATGACCGAAAAGAGGTGGGCCAGGAAAGCGTTGGGATTCTGGTTGGGGGCGTAGTAGGACACTATAGTAACATTCTCTTCTAGTAAAGTGCCTGTGATGATTAGGTATCTCCCCTCAGGATCTTTGATTTCTTTGTTGAGCGTGAAGGGGGTGGATCTGTGGACACCAATCAAGACCCCTCTCTGCTTAGAGGTTGCGGAGGCGGTAAAGGTTTGAGGATAAGAGTTGTGAAAGAACTTGGGGGCTGAGGTTTGGGAGAAGTGAGTCTCCTGCAAGCACACCACGTGAGCTTTCAGGGAAGGAAAGTCCGAAAGGCTTTCACACGTTTCTGTGGTATGTTTAGACCCTGAACATTTAATGTCAGAATATTCAAGGGGGCCATGATGTAGTTTGGGGTGAAGGCTTATATATGATGGAAAGGGAGGCGACCGGACCTCCCCAGGAGTAGGAGTAAGAGAGGGTGAGCCAGAGGGGAAAGGAAAATAGGGAGAAGTAGGGAGCGGAGAGATAAGGTGAGATAAAAAGAAGCATCGGAACAGGAAGGTCCGTGTGAGATGCGTGAGCGAGCGGGGTAGAAATCCCACCGAGAGGCAAAAAGCACCTGGCTCGGTGGAGAGGTTTGCTCAGAGGGAGCCGTAGAGGTACCCTAAGAGCAAAGGTGGAGGCAGCAGTGACAGTCTGAGGGGGAGAGACTAAGGCCTTAGAAGCATCATGTGAGATAGGCTTAAATGTAGGAGCTGTCTATAACACTGGTAGTAGTGGAGCTCCAGTCGGGAGAGGATGATAGCCTGGTAGGGTGAGTGACCCATATCGGGGGGGGTGGAGTGAGGGAGGGTGGGCCCACAGTCAGGACAACGTGAAGTCAGGCCAGGAAGGTGAGGTGGACCTAGGCCAGGTAAGACCATGAGGAAGCAGGCTTCGTAAGGGGAGATGCTTGCGGGATAGGTAGGAGGCAATGCAAAACGGCAAACATGACAATAAAAACAATAACAATAACCGTATAACATAGTGGGGAGACCGTGAAGGTCTGGGTAGGTGCGGGCTCCCAACATCAGAGCTTGGTAAAAGTTCCATAACAGGTGCCACAAGAGGTCAAACTCTTGCAGTAATGGTCAAAAAACGACAAACCACAAACTAGGTGCTAGGATGGGGTGTTCGATTCATACCATTGGGGTAAGCCCCCTAATCTGAATTCAGTTCTGATAAGTTCCATCCAAAGGTGGTGTAACCCCAGCCATAGTATGAGCTGCAGGAGGGGACAATCCCCTGATCTGTGGTTAGTGGCTTGGGGGGACCAGAAAGGTCGTGGGAGAGGAGTGGGGTTAGCTGAATAGTCTGCCCCCGGTTGGGGGCTGGGTAATGTTCACCATGAGGTAGGGAAATCCAACGTGGCCCGAGGCATCTTTCGGTGGGCTATAGGAAGTCCCTGTAGATGTAGGAGAAGTGGAGGTGTAATTGGGGTACTTCAGGCCTTGAGAAGGGTTCTCCTCAGTGGGAGGCGGTATAGGTGGTGAAGTTCCAGGCCTTAGGTAGGAGTTGAGGCTAAATAGCCAGTTGAGGTTGGTAAGCGAGAGTCCTCTTCTTGGGAATATGGTTGCCAAGATGAGGAGCCTCTCTGGTGTGAGGTGCAGAAGATAGTCAGGTATTACCTTAGTACTCAGTCCATTTCTTCAGGAGGTGAAGTTGTGGGAGAGGAGCGCCTGGTGCGTTTGTGGAGATTGCGGTCACCAGCTTCTGAAGAGGAGGCATGGGCTTTCTGAGGTGAGCTGGAGGCTGAGCGGCGTCTTTGACGTTGATCTCTTGGGGTAGACGGGGGTCCGGAGAGCTGGAGGTCCTGTAAAAGAGACTGGAGATCTTCCTGAGATTTGCATATATGCTTGCGACCTTTATATGAGAATTTCAGAGAGAAAGGGAATCCCCAAGTGTAAGGGATGTGATTCTCTAGTAGAATTTGGAGCTGTGGCTTCATGGCCCTGCGTTTAGCGATTGTAGTGGGAGACAGGTCTGCAAACACTTGGTACTCATGACCCTGGAACCGCAGCGCCCCCTTGAGGCGGGCTGTTTGCATAATCTGGTCCTTGGTGCGGTAGTAATGCAATTTGAGAATAATATCTCGTGGGGGGCCATCCATCTTGCGGGGGGCTAGGGCTCTGTGAATTCTGTCCATCTCTAGTCTTTCCATGGGTATAGAGGGGACTAACTCCTGGAACAGGGCCGTGACAGTGGACTGCAAATCCACTACTGTTTCCGGGATTCCCCTGATGCGCAAATTGGACCTGCGGGCCCTGTTTTCAAAGTCTTCCATTGTGTGTGTAGGGAAAGATTCTCTTCTCTAATAGCTTCTAGCTCGTCTGCTTGGTTGTGAACAGTGACCTCCAGCTCATCTACTTTCTGTTCTAGTTCAGCAGTACGGTGGCCCAGCTCTCTAATCTCTTTAGTGAGGCGCTCAGTTATCTGGTCGGAAGTCTGCTTAAGGGCCTTCTGCAGCATGGACTCTATCTGGCTTAACATGTCTGGTTGGAGTGTTTGTGGCCTGGGGGAGCTCACTGGGGTAGCGGAGGGCTCATAATCGGACTCGCCCTCGTCTGGATGCGGTAGGGGCTTCATCCGGGGGGATCGTTGAGAGCCCGTGCGGCGCGGCGTGTCCGGCGCCATCTTGACGGAGGCCCGAGCCAGGACCTCTCGTATGGACCTGGCCTTGGGCTTTGGTTTTGAGTGAACCAGGACCATCCTGGTTGGTCCTGAGTATGCCCGGGGTCGTTCGGTGTCGGTGGGAGCTGGATTGCTACGGTGGGCTCCTGTGTCAGCGGCCGTATCTCCCCCTCAGGTGCGGAGCTCTACAGCGGCACGTCCGACATGCAGGGCTTCGCGCATGCGCCTCTGCCCCATTGTTTTCAATGGGTAGGGGTGGTATAGGAGCAGTAAATACACCGCTGCAAAGATGCGGCTTGCAGGACTTTTTTATACCGTCCTGCAAGCGCACCACCCCGGTGTGAAAGCACTCGGGCTTTCACACTGGGATGTATTGGGGGGAGTGTTTCAGGCGCTTTTTAGTTGCTTTTTTATCGCAAAAGCACCCGAAAAAGGCCTTGGTGTGAAAAGGGTCTAACTGAGAAGAAACCTTTCCATATTTGGAGATTAAATCTTTTTTCCTCTAGATGTAGCGTGCCCCCTTGTCCTCTGTGAAGAACTTTTAATAAACCAATCAATATACGCTTTTTGCGATTTTTATTTTATTTTTTTTCCCCCAAAAAGATGTAAAAGAATATTTGCCTAAACTGATGAATACATTTTGTTTGTTTTTTGTTATATTTTTTTTTTTTTGGATACTTATTTTAGAAGAAAGTAAAAAATATTTTTTTTTTTTTTTTTTAAAAATTTACCATAAACTAGTGGAGACACCAAAAATAAAAAACACGACATTTGTTTTTTTGTCTGGCTGTTAAAACTTTTTTTTTTTTTTTTTTATAAAAAATGAAAGAAGATTTTATTCATAGGTTTTTTTTTTTTTATATTGTTTTTTGTTTGTTTTACATAAGTAGTCAAATCCGTTTATAAGAAAATGTAGAAAAACCCCCTTTTTTTTATTTTATTTTTAGCGTTTTTCGCATATAACTAACCAAATAATTTTCAAGAAGTGTCTCCTGTTCCCCCGTGCGATGTAGATCTCCTTTTTTCTAAATTAGAGGTTTATACCTTTCCAAAGAAGAGTCAATCTGGGAAAAGTGTGGTTCCGGAAAAAGCCCACGAAAACGCTATTTTTTCGTTGATTTTTCGC
>BLSH010305713.1:45107-58668 GCA_018402905.1 Glandirana rugosa | reverse complement strand
ATTGTTCTAAAATCATCTCATCATAGTGCTACAGGGAGAAGTTCCTGCTGCTCCTGTGAGGGACAGATTATTGTTCTAAAACCATTTCTTCATAGTGCTACAGGGAGAGGTTCCCGCTGCTCCTGTGAGGGACAGATTATTGTTCTAAAATCATCTCATAGTGCTAAAGGGAGAGGTTCCTGCTTCTCCTGTGAGGGACAGATTATTGTTCTAAAATCATCTCATCATAGTGCTATAGGGTCAGGTTCCTGCTGCTCCTGTGAGGGACATATTATTGTTCTAAAATCTTCTCATACTGCTAGAGGGAGAGGATCCTGCTGCCCCTGTGACTGACAGATTATTGTTCTAAAATCATCTCATCATAGTGCTACAGGGAGAAGTTCCTGCTGCTCCTGTGAGGGACAGATTATTGTTCTAAAACCATCTCTTCATAGTGCTACAGGGAGAGGTTCCTGCTGTTCCTGTGAGGGACAGATTATTGTTCTAAAATCATCTCATAGTGCCAGAGGGAGAGGTTCCTGCTTCTCCTTTGAGGGACAGATTATTGTTCTAAAATCATTTCATCATAGTGCTAGAGGGAGAGGTTCCTGCTGCTCCTGTGAGGGACAGATTATTGCTCTAAAATCATCTCATCATAGTGCTACAGGGAGAGGTCCCTGCTGCTGGTGTGAGGGACAAATTATTGTTTTAAATCATCTCATAGTGTTATAGGGAAAGGTTACTGCTGCTCCTGTGAGGGACAGATTATTGTTCTAAAATCATCTCATATTGATAGAGGGAGAGGTGCCTGCTGCTCCTGTGAGGGACATATTATTGTCCTAAAATCATCTTGTCATAGTGCAATAGGGAGAGGCTCCTGCTGCTCCTGTGAGGGACAGATTATTGTTCTAAAATCATCTCATACTGCTAGAAGCAGAGGTTCCTGCTGCTCCTGTGAGGAACAGATTATTGTTCTAAAATCATCTCATCATAGTGCTATAAAGAGAGGTTCCTGCTGCTCCTGTGAGGGACAGATTATTGTTCTAAAATCTTCTTATACTGCTAGAGGGAGAGGATACTGCTGCTCCTGTGACTGACAGATTATTGTTCTAAAATCCTCTCATCATAGTGCTAAAGGGAGAAGTTCCTTCTGCTCCTGTGAGGGACAGATTTTTGTTCTAAAATCATCTCATAGTGCTAGACGGAGAGGTTCCTGCTGCTCCTGTGAGGTACAGATTATTGTTCTAAAATCATCTCATCATAGTGCTAGAGGGAGAGGTTCCTGCTGCTCCTGTTAAGGACAGATTATTGTTCAAAAAGCATCTCATCATAGTGCCATAGGGAGAGTTTCCTGCTGCTCCTGTGAGGGACAGATTATTGTTCTAAAATCATCTCATACTGCTGGAGGGAGAGGTTCCTGCTTCTCCTGTGAGGGACAGATTATTGTTCTAAAATCATCTCATCATAGTGCTACAGGGCAAGGTTCCTGCTGCTGGTGTTTAAAAGACAGATTATTATTCTAAAATCATCTCATAGTGCTATAGGGAAAGGTTCCTGCTGATCCTGTGAGGGACAGATTATTGTTCTAAAATCATCTCATACAGCTAGAAGGAGAGGTTCCTGCTGCTCCTGTGAGGAACAGATTATTTTTCTAAAATCATCTCATCATAGTGCTGTAGGGGGAGGTTCCTGCTGCTCCTGTGAGGGACATATTATTGTTCTAAAATCTTCTCATACTGCTAGACGGAGAGGATCCTGCTGCTCCTGTGACTGACAGATTATTGTTCTAAAATCATCTCATCATAGTGCTACAGGGAGAAGTTCCTGCTGCTCCTGTGAGGGACAGATTATTGTTCTAAAACCATCTCTTCATAGTGCTACAGGGAGAGGTTCTTGCAGCTCCTGTGAGGGACGGGTTATTGTTTTAAAATCATCTCATAGTGCTAGAGGGAGAGGTTCCTGCTGCTCCTGTGAGGGGCAGATTATTGTTCTAAAATCATTTCATCATAGTGCTAGAGGGAGAGATTCCTGCTGCTCCTGTGAGGGACAGATTATTGTTCTAAAATGATCTTATACTGCTGGAGGGAGAGGTTCCTGCTTCTCATGTGATTGACAGATTATTGTTCTAAAATCATCTCATCATAGTGCTACAGGGAGAAGTTCCTGCTGCTCCTGTGAGGGACAGATTATTGTTCTAAAACTATCTCTTCATAGTGCTACAGGAAGAGGTTCCTGCTGCTCCTGTGAGGGACAGATTATTGTTCTAAAATCATCTCATAGTTTTAGAGGGAGAGGTTCCTGCTTCTCCTGTGAGGGACAGATTATTGCTCTAAAATCATCTCATCATAGTGCTACAGGGAGAGGTTCCTACTGCTGGTGTGAGGGACAAATTATTGTTTTAAATCATCTCATAGTGCTACAGGGACAAGTTCCTGCTGCTCCTGTGAGGGACAGATTATTGTTCTAAAACCATTTCTTCATAGTGCTACAGGGAGAGGTTCCCGCTGCTCCTGTGAGGGACAGATTATTGTTCTAAAATCATCTCATACTGCTGGAGGGAGAGGTTCCTGCTTCTCCTGTGAGTGACAGATTATTGTTCTAAAATCATCTCATCATAGTGCTACAGGGAGAAGTTCCTGCTGCTCCTGTGAGGGACAGATTATTGTTCTAAAACTATCTCTTCATAGTGCTACAGGAAGAGGTTCCTGCTGCTCCTGTGAGGGACAGATTATTGTTCTAAAATCATCTCATAGTTTTAGAGGGAGAGGTTCCTGCTTCTCCTGTGAGGGACAGATTATTGCTCTAAAATCATCTCATCATAGTGCTACAGGGAGAGGTTCCTACTGCTGGTGTGAGGGACAAATTATTGTTTTAAATCATCTCATAGTGTTATAGGGAAAGGTTACTGCTGCTCCTGTGAGGGACAGATTATTGTTCTAAAATCATCTCATATTGATAGAGGGAGAGGATCCTGCTGCTCCTGTGAGGGACAGATTATTGTTCTAAAATCATCTTGTCATAGAGCAATAGGGAGAGGTTCCTGCTGGTACTGTGAGGGACAGATTATTGTTCTAAAATCATCTCATACTGCTAGAAGGAGAGGTTCCTGCTGCTCCTGTGATGAACAGATTATTGTTCTAAAATCATCTCATCATAGTGCTATAGGGAGAGGTTCCTGCTGCTCCTGTGTGGGACAGATTATTGTTCTAAAATCTTCTCATACTGCTAGAGGGAGAGGATACTGCTGCTCCTGTAACTGACAGATTATTGTTCTAAAATCCTCTCATCATAGTGCAAAAGGGAGAAGTTCCTTCTGCTCCAGTGAGGGACAGATTTTCCTTCTAAAATCATCTCACAGTGCTAGAGGGAGAGGTTCCTGCTGCTCCTGTGACTGACAGATTATTGTTCTAAAATCCTCTCATCATAGTGCTAAAGGGAGAAGTTCCTTCTGCTCCTGTGAGGGACAGATTTTTCTTCTAAAATCATCTCATAGTGCTAGAGGGAGAGGTTCCTGCTGCTCCTGTGAGGTACAGATTATTGTTCTAAAATCATCTCATCATAGTGCTAGAGGGAGAGGTTCCTGCTGCTCCTGTTAAAGACAGATTATTGTTCTAAAATCATCTCATCATAGTGCCATAGGGAGAGTTTCCTGCTGCTCCTGTGAGGGACAGATTATTGTTCTAAAATCATCTCATCATAGTGCTACAGGGAAAGTTTCCTGCTGCTGGTGTTTAAAAGACAGATTATTGTTCTAAAATCATCTCATAGTGCTATAGGGAAAGGTTCCTGCTGATCATGTGAGGGATAGATTCTTGTTCTAAAATCATCTCATAGTGCTATAGTGAGATTTTCCTGCTGCTCCTGTGAGGGACAGATTATTGTTCTCAAGTCATCTCATACTGCTAGAAGGAAAGGTTCCTGCTGCTCCTGTGAGGGACAGATTATTGTTCTAAAATCATCTCATAGTGCTACAGGGAGAGGTTCCTGCTGCTCCTGTGAGGGATAGATTATTGTTCTAAAATCTTCTCATACTGCTAGAGGGAGAGGATCCTGCTGCTCCTGTGAGGGACAGATTTTTGTTCTAAAATCAACTCATAATAGTGCTACAGGGAGAAGTTTCTGCTGCTCATGTGAGGGACAGATTATTGTTCTAAAACCATCTCTTCATAGTGCTACAGGGAGAGGTTCCTGCTGCTACTGTGAAGGACAGATTATTGTTCTAAAATCATCTCATCATAGTGCTAGAGGGAGAGGTTCCTGCTGCTCCTGTTAAGGACAGATTATTGTTCTAGAATCATCCCTTCATAGTGCCATAGGGAGAGTTTCCTGCTGCTCCTGTGAGGGACAGATTATTGTTCTAAAATCATCTCATACTGCTGCAGGGAGAGGTTCCTGCTTCTCCTGTGAGGGAACAGATTATTGTTCTAAAATCATCTCATCATAGTGCTACAGGGAAAGGTTCCTGCTGCTGGTGTTTAAAAGACAGATAATTGTTCTAAAATCATCTCATAGTGCTATAGGGAAAGGTTCCTGCTGAAACTGTGAGGGACAGATAATTGTTGTAAAATCATCTCATAGTGCTACAGGGAGAGGTTCCTGCTGCTCCTGTGAGGGACAGATTATTGTTCTAAAATCTTCTCATACTGCTAGAGGGAAAGGATCCTGCTGCTCCTTTAGGGACAGACTATTGTTCTAAAATCATCTCATCATAGTGCTACAGGGAAAGGTTCCTGCTGCTGGTGTTTAAAAGACAGATTCTTGTTCTAAAATCATCTCATAGTGCTATACTGAGATTTTCCTGCTGCTCCTGTGAGGGACAGATTATTGTTCTCAAATTATCTCATCATAGTGATATAGGGAGAGGTTTATGCTGCTCCTGTGAGGGATAGATTATTGTTCTAAAATCTTCTCATACTGCTAGAGGGAAAGGATCCTGCTGCTCCTGTGAGGGACAGATTATTGTTCTAAAATCAACTCATCATAGTGCTACAGGGAGAAGTTCCTGCTGCTCATGTGAGGGACAGATTATTGTTCTAAAACCATCTCTTCATAGTGCTACAGTGAGAGGTTCCTGCTGCTCCTGTGAAGGACAGATTATTGTTCTAAAATCATCTCATAGTGCTAGAGGGAGAGGTTCCTGCTGCTCCTGTGAGGGACAGATTATTGTTCTAAAATCATCTCATCATAGTGCTAGAGGGAGAGGTTCCTGCTGCTCCTGTGAAGGACAGATTATTGTTGTAAAATCATCTCATCATGGTGCCATAGGGAGAGGTTCCTGCTGCTCCTGTGAGGGACAGATTATAGTTCTAAAATTATCTTATACTGCTGGAGGGAGAGGTTCCTGCTGCTCCTTTAGGGACAGATTATTGTTCTAAAATCATCTCATCATAGTGCTACAGGGAAAGGTTCCTGCTGCTGGTGTTTAAAAGACAGATTCTTGCTCTAAAATCATCTCATAGTGCTATACTGAGATTTTCCTGCTGCTCCTGTGAGGGACAGATTATTGTTCTCAAATTATCTCATCATAGTGATATAGGGAGAGGTTTATGCTGCTCCTGTGAGGGATAGATTATTGTTCTAAAATCATCTCATACTGCTAGAGGGAGAAATTCCTTCTGCTCCTGTGAGGGACAGATAATTGTTCTAAAATAATCTCATAGTGCTATAGGGAGAGGTTCCTCCTGCTCCAGTGAGGGACAGATCATTGTTCTAAAATCTTCTCATCATAGTGATACAGGTCGAGGTTCCTGCTGCTCCTGTGAGGGACAGATTATTGATCTAAAATCATCTCATAGTGCTATAGGAAGAGGTTCCTGCTGCCCTGTGACTGACAGATTATTGTTCTAAAATCATCTCATCATAGTGCTACAGGGAGAGGTTCCTGCTACTGGTGTGAGGGACAGATTATTGTTCTAAAATCATCTCATAGTGCTATAGGGGAAAGGTACCTGCTGCTCCTGTGAGGGACAGATTATTGTTCTAAAATCATCTCATACTGATAGAGGGAGAGGGTCCTGCTGCACATGTGAGGGACAGATTATTGTTCTAAAATCATCTCATAGTGCTATAGTGAGAGGTTCCTGTTGCTCCTGTGAGGGACAGATTATTGTTCTAAATTCATTTCATACTGCTAGAGGAAAAAATAAGTTCCTGCTGCTCCTTAGAGGGACAGATTATTTTTCTAAAATCATCTCATCATAGTGCTACAAGGACAGGTTCCTGCTGCTTGTGTGAGGGACAGATTATTGTTATAAAATCATCTCATATTGCTATAGGAAAAGGTTCCTGCTGCTCCTGTGAGGGAAAGATTATTGTTCTAAAATCATCTCATCATAGTGCTAGAGGGAGAGGTTCCTGATGCTCCTGTGAAGAAAAGCTTATTGTTCTAAAATCATCTCATCATAGTATAATAGACAGAGGTTCCTGCTGCTCATGTGAGGGACAGATTATTGTTCTAAAACCATCTCTTCATAGTTCTACAGGGAGAGGTTCCTGCTGCTCCTGTGAAGGACAGATTATTGTTCTAAAATCATCTCATAGTGCTAGAGGGAGAGGTTCCTGCTGCTCCTGCGAGGGACAGATTATTGTTCTAAAATCATCTCATCATAGTGCTAGAGGGAGAGGTTCCTGCTGCTCCTGTGAAGGACAGATTATTGTTCTAAAATCATCTCATCATGGTGCCATAGGGAGAGTTTCCTGCTGCTCCTGTGAGGGACAGATTATTGTTCTAAAATCATCTCATACTGCTGGAGGGAGAGGTTCCTGCTGCTCCTTTGAGGGACAGATTATTGTTCTAAAATCATCTCATCATAGTGCTACAGGGAAAGGTTCCTGCTGCTGGTGTTTAAAAGACAGATTCTTGTTCTAAAATCATCTCATAGTGCTATAATGAGATTTTCCTGCTGCTCCTGTGAGGGACAGATTATTGTTCTCAAATTATCTCATCATAGTGATATAGGGAGAGGTTTATGCTGCTCCTGTGAGGGATAGATTATAGATAGAAATCATCTCATACTGCTAGAGGGAGAGGTTCCTGCTGCTGGTGTGAGGGACAGATCATTGTTCTAAAATCATCTCATAGTGCTATAGGGAAAGGTTACTGCTGCTCCTGTGAGGGACAGATTATTGTTCTAAAATCATCTCATACTGCTATAGGGAGAGGTTCCTGCTGCTCCTGTGAGGGACAGATTATTGTTCTAAAATCATCTCATCATAGTGCTACAGGGAGAGGTTCCTGCTGCTGTTGTGAGGGACAGATTATTGTTCTAAAATCATGTCATAGTGCTATAGGGAAAGGTCCCTGCTGCTCCTGTGAGGGAAAGATTATTGTTCTAAAATCATCTCATAGTGCTATAGTGAGAGGTTCCTGCTGCTCCTGAGAGGGACAGATTATTGTTCTAAATTCATTTCATACTGCTAGAGGAAAAGAGAAGTTCCTGCTGCTCCTTAGAGGGACAGATTATTGTTCTAAAATCATCTCATCATAGTGCTACAAGGAGAGGTTCCTGCTGCTTGTGTGAGGGACAGATTATTCATATAAAATCATCTCATATTGCTATAGGAAAAGGTTCCTGCTGCTTGTGTGAGGGACAGATTATTGTTCTAAAATCATCTAGTAGTGCTATAGGGAGAGGTTCCTGATGCTCCTGTGAAATAAAGCTTATTGTTCTAAAATCATCTCATCATAGTATAATAGACAGAGGTTCCTGCTGCTGTTGTGAGGGACAGATTATTGTTCTAAAATCATGTCATAGTGCTATAGGGAAAGGTTCCTGCTGCTGTTGTGAGGGACAGATTATTGTTCTAAAATCATCTCATAGTGTTATAGGGAAAGGTCCCTGCTGCTCCTGTGAGGGAAAGATTATTGTTCTAAAATCATCTCATAGTGCTATAGTGAGAGGTTCCTGCTGCTCCTGAAAGGGACAGATTATTGTTCTAAATTCATTTCATAATGCTAGAGGAAAAGAGAAGTTGCTGCTGCTCCTTAGAGGGACAGATTATTGTTCTAAAATCATCTCATCATAGTGCTACAAGGAGAGGTTCTTGCTGCTTGTGTGAGGGACAGATTATTGTTCTAAAATCAACTCATATTGCTATAGCAAAAGGTTCCTGCTGCTACTGTGAGGGACAGATTATTGTTCTAAAATCATATCATAGTGCTATAGGGAGAGGTTCCTGATGTTCCTGTGAAGAACAGCTTATTGTTCTAAAATCATCTCACCATAGTATAATAAACAGAGGTTCCTGCTGCTCCTGTGAGGGACAGATTATTGTTCTAAAATGATCTCATCATATTGCTATAGGGCGAGGTTCCTGCTGCTCCTGTGAGGGACAGAATATTGTTCTAAAACCATCTCATCATAGTGCTACAGGGAGAGGTTCCTGCTGCTCCTGTGAGGGACAGATTATTGTTCTAAAATCATATCATACTGCTAGAGGGAGAGGTTTCTGCTTCTCCGGTGAGGGAAAGATTATTGTTCAAAAATGATCTCAAACTGGTGTAGTGAGAGGTTTCTGCTGCTGGTTTGAGCGGTTCATTTCTTGCACAAAAATAAAAAGTGAATCTACACTGCTGTTTTCCAAAAAAAAAAAGAAGAATTTATTATTCTTTTTTTGTATTAATAAATAGTGCTACATAGTACATTTGCATCCAGAATGAGGAGAGGTTTCTGCTGCTCCTGTGAGGGACAGATTATTTTTCTAAAATCATCTCATCATAGTACTAGAAGGAGAGGTTCCTGCTGCTCCTTTGAGGGACAGATTATTGTTCTAAAATCATCTCATACTGCTGGAGGGAGAGGTTTCTGCTTCTCCGGTGAGGGAAAGATTATTGTTCAAAAATGATCTCAAACTGGTGTAGTGAGAGGTTTCTGCTGCTGGTTTGAGTGGTTCATTTCTTGCACAAAAATAAAAAGTGAATCTACACTGCTGTTTTCCAAAAAAAAAAAGAAGAATTTATTATTCTTTTTTTGTATTAATAAATAGTGCTACATAGTACATTTGCATCCAGAATGAGGAGAGGTTCCTGCTGCTCCTGTGAGGGACAGATTATTTTTCTAAAATCATCTCATCATAGTACTAGAAGGAGAGGTTCCTGCTGCTCCTTTGAGGGACAGATTATTGTTCTAAAATCATCTCATACTGCTGGAGGGAGAGGTTCCTGCTGCTTCTGTGAGGGACAGAATATTGTTCTAAAACCATCTCATCACAGTGCTACAGGGAGAGGTTCCTGCTTCTCTGGTGAGGGACAGATTATTGTTCAAAAATCATCTCAAACTGGTGTAGTGAGAGGTTCCTGCTGCGGGTTTGAGCAGTGCATTTCTTTCACAAAAATAAAAAGTGCATCTACGTTGCTGTTTTCAAAAAAAAAAGAAGAATTTATTATTCTTTTTTTTTGTATTAATAAATAGTGCTACATAGTACATTTGCATCCAGAATGAGGAGAGGTTCCTGCTGCTCCTGTGAGGGACAGATTATTTTTCTAAAATCATCTCATCATAGTACTAGAAGGATAGGTTACTGCTGCTCCTGTGAGGGACAGATTATTGTTCTAAAATCATCTCATACTGCTGAAGAGAGAGGTTCCTGCTGCTCCTGTGAGGGACAGATTATTGTTCTAAAATCATCTCATCATAGTGCTACAGGGAAAGGTTCCTGCTGCTGGTGTTTAAAAGACAGATTATTGTTCTAAAATAATCTCATAGTGCTACAGGGAAAGTTTCCTGCTGCTCCTGTGAGGGACAGATTATTGTTTTAAAATCGTCTCATAGTGCTATAGGGAGAGGTTCCTGCTGCTCCTGTGAGGGACAGATTATTGTACTAAAATCACCTCATCATAGTGCTACAGGGAGAGGTCTCTGCTGCTCCTGTGAGGGACAGATTATTGTTCTAAAATCATCTCATAATGCTATAGTGAGAGGTTCCTGCTTCTCCTGTAAGGGACAGATTATTGTTCTAAAATCATCTCATCATAGTGCTACATGGAGAGGTTCCTGCTGCTGGTGTGAGGGACAGATTATTGTTCTAAAATCATCTCATAGTGGTATAGGGAGAGGTTCCTGCTGCTCCTGTGAGGGACATATTATTTATCTAAAATCATCTCATCAAAGTGCTATAGGGAGAGGTTCCTGCTGCTCCTGTGATGGACAGATTATTGTTCTAAAACCATCTCATCATAGTGTTACAGGGAGAGGTTCCTGCTGCTCCTTTGAGGGACAGATTATTGTTCTAAAATCATCTCATAGTGCTATAGGGAGAAGTTCCTGCTGCTCCTGTGAGGGACAGATTATTGTACTAAAATCACCTCATCATAGTGCTACAGGGAGAGGTCTCTGCTGCTCCTGTGAGGGACAGATTATTGTTCTAAAATCATCTCATAATGCTATAGTGAGAGGTTCCTGCTTCTCCTGTAAGGGACAGATTATTGTTCTAAAATCATCTCATCATAGTGCTACATGGAGAGGTTCCTGCTGCTGGTGTGAGGGACAGATTATTGTTCTAAAATCATCTCATAGTACTATAGTGAAAGGTTACTGCTGCACCTGTGAGGGACAAATTATTTTTCTAAAATCATCTCATAGTGTTAGAGAGAGAGGTTCCTGCTGCTCCTGTGAGGGACAGGTTATTGTTCAGAAATAATCTCATACTGGTGTAGGGAGAGGTTCCTGCTGCTGGTGTGAGTGTTGCATTTCTTGCACAAAAATAAAAAGTGCTTCTACGTTGCTTTTTTCCAAAAAAAAAGAAGAAGAATTTATTATCCTTTTTTTTTGTATTAATAAATAGTGCTACATAGTACATTTGCGTCCAGAATGAGGAGAGGTTCCTGCTGCTCTTGTGAGGGACAGATTATTTTTCTAAAATCATCTCATCATAGTACTAGAAGGAGAGGTTACTGCTGCTCCTGTGAGGGACAGATTATTGTTCTAAAATCATCTCATACTGCTGGAGAGAGAGGTTCCTGCTGCTCCTGTGACAGACAGATTATTGTTCTAAAATCATCTCATCATAGTGCTACAGGGAAAGGTTCCTGCTGCTGGTGTTTAAAAGACAGATTATTGTTCTAAAATCATCTCATAGTGCTACAGGGAAAGTTTCCTGCTGCTCCTGTGAGGGACAGATTATTGTTTTAAAATCGTCTCATCAAAGTGCTATAGGGAGAGGTTCCTGCTGCTCCTGTGAGGGACAGATTATTGTTCTAAAATCATCTCACACTGCTGGAGGGAGAGGTTCCTGCTGCTCCTATGAGGGACAGATTATTGTTCTCAAATCAACTCATCATAGTGCTGCAGGGAAAGGTTCCTGCTGCTTGTGCTTAAAAGACAGATTATTGTTCTAAAATCATCTCATCATAGTGCTACAGGGAAAGGTTCCTGCTGCTGGTGTTTAAAAGACAGATTATTGTTCTAAAATCATCTCATAGTGCTACAGGGAAAGTTTCCTGCTGCTCCTGTGAGGGACAGATTATTGTTTTAAAATCGTCTCATCAAAGTGCTATAGGGAGAGGTTCCTGCTGCTCCTGTGAGGGACAGATTATTGTTCTAAAATCATCTCACACTGCTGGAGGGAGAGGTTCCTGCTGCTCCTGTGAGGGACAGATTATTGTTCTCAAATCAACTCATCATAGTGCTGCAGGGAAAGGTTCCTGCTGCTTGTGCTTAAAAGACAGATTATTGTTCTAAAATCATCTCATCATAGTGCTACAGGGAAAGGTTCCTGCTGCTGGTGTTTAAAAGACAGATTATTGTTCTAAAATCATCTCATAGTGCTACAGGGAAAGTTTCCTGCTGCTCCTGTGAGGGACAGATTATTGTTTTAAAATTGTCTCATAGTGCTATAGGGAGATGTTCCTGCTGCTCCTGTGAGGAACAGATTATTGTTCTAAAATCATCTCATAGTGCTATAGGGAGGGGTTCCTGCTGCTCATGTGAGGGACAGATTATTTATCTAAAATCATCTCATCAAAGTGCTATAGGGAGAGGTTCCTGCTGCTCCTGTGAGGGACAGATTATTGTTCTAAAACCATCTCATCATAGTGTTACAGGGAGAGGTTCCTGCTGCTCCTTTGAGGGACAGATTATTGTTCTTAAATCATCTCATAGTGATATAGGGAGAAGTTCCTGCTGCTCCTGTGTGGGACAGATTATTGTACTAAAATCACCTCCTCATAGTGCTACAGGGAGAGGTCCCTGCTGCTCCTGTGAGGGACAGATTATTGTTCTAAAATCATCTCACAGTGCTAGAGAGAGAGGTTCCTGCTGCTCCTGTGAGGGACAGGTTATTGTTCAGAAATCATCTCATACTGGTGTAGGGAGAGGTTCCTGCTGCTGGTGTGAGTGTTGCATTTCTTGCACAAAAATAAAAAGTGCTTCTACGTTGCTTTTTTCCAAAAAAAAGAAGAAGAATTTATTATCCTTTTTTTTTGTATTAATAAATAGTGCTACATAGTACATTTGCGTCCAGAATGAGGAGAGGTTCCTGCTGCTCCTGTGAGGGACAGATTATTTTTCTAAAATCATCTCATCATAGTACTAGAAGGAGAGGTTACTGCTGCTCCTGTGAGGGACAGATTATTGTTCTAAAATTATCTCATACTGCTGGAGAGAGAGGTTCCTGCTGCTCCTGTGACAGACAGATTATTGTTCTAAAATCATCTCATCATAGTGCTACAGGGAAAGGTTCCTGCTGCTGGTGTTTAAAAGACAGATTATTGTTCTAAAATCATCTCATAGTGCTACAGGGAAAGTTTCCTGCTGCTCCTGTGAGGGACAGATTATTGTTTTAAAATCGTCTCGTAGTGCTATAGGGAGAGGTTCCTGCTGCTCCTGTGAGGGACAGATTATTGTTCTAAAATCATCTAATCAAAGTGCTACAGGGAGAGGTTCCTGCTGCTTCTGTGAGGGACAGATTATTGTTCTAAAATCATCTCACACTGCTGGAGGGAGAGGTTCCTGCTGCTCCTTTGAGGGACAGATTATTGTTCTCAAATCAACTCATCATAGTGCTGCAGGGAAAGGTTCCTGCTGCTTGTGCTTAAAAGACAGATTATTGTTCTAAAATCATCTCATCATAGTGCTACAGGGAAAGGTTCCTGGTGCTGGTGTTTAAAAGAGAGATTATTGTTCTAAAATCATCTCATAGTGCTACAGGGAAAGTTTCCTGCTGCTCCTGTGAGGGACAAATTATTGTTTTAAAATAGTCTCATAGTGCTATAGGGAGATGTTCCTGCTGCTCCTGTGAGGAACAGATTATTGTTCTAAAATCATCTCATAGTGCTATAGGGAGAGGTTCCTGCTGCTCCTGTGAGGGACAGATTATTTATCTAAAATCATCTCATCAAAGTGCTATAGGGAGAGGTTCCTGCTGCTCCTGTGAGGGACAGATTATTGTTCTAAAACCATCTCATCATAGTGTTACAGGGAGAGGTTCCTGCTGCTCCTTTGAGGGACAGATTATTGTTCTAAAATCATCTCATAGTGCTATAGGGTTATTAGACAAGGAGTGTCCTCGTCGTCCTTGTAGAGGGATATCGTGATACTCTGATAAAATTTTGTTATTAAACAGGGAGTGTCCTCGTCGTCCTTTG
>BLSH010305713.1:29662-40083 GCA_018402905.1 Glandirana rugosa | reverse complement strand
CTAAAATCATCTCACACTGCTGGAGGGAGAGGTTCCTGCTGCTCCTGTGAAGGACAGATTATTGTTCTCAAATCAACTCATCATAGTGCTACAGGGAAAGGTTCCTGCTGCTTGTGTTTAAAAGACAGATTATTGTTCTAAAATAATCTCATAGTGCTATAGGGAGATTTTCCTGCTGCTCCTGTGAGGGACAGATTATTGTTCTAAAATCATCTCATCAAAGTGCTATAGGGAGAGGTTCCTGCTGCTCCTGTGAGGGACAGATTATTGTTCTAAAATCATCTCACACTGCTGGAGGGAGAGGTTCCTGCTGCTCCTGTGAAGGACAGATTATTGTTCTCAAGTCAACTCATCATAGTGCTACAGGGAAAGGTTCCTGCTGCTTGTGTTTAAAAGACAGATTATTGTTCTAAAATCATCTCATAGTGCTATAGGGAGATTTTCCTGCTGCTCCTGTGAGGGACAGATTATTGTTCTAAAATCATCTCATAGTGCTATAGGGAGAGGTTCCTGCTGCTCCTGTGAGGGACAGATTATTTATCTAAAATCATCTCATCAAAGTGCTATAGGGAGAGGTTCCTGCTGCTCCTGTGAGGGACAGATTATTGTTCTAAAACCATCTCATCATAGTGCTACAGGGAGAGGTCCCTGCTGCTCCTGTGAGGGACAGATTATTGTTCTAAAATCATCTCATAATGCTATAGGGAGAGGTTCCTGCTTCTCCTGTGAGTGACAGATTATTGTTCTAAAATCATCTCATCATAGTGCTACATGGAGAGGTTCCTGCTGCTGGTGTGAGGGACAGATTATTGTTCTAAAATAATCTCATAGTACTATAGTGAAAGGTTACTGCTGCACCTGTGAGGGACAGATTATTGTTCTAAAATCATCTCATAGTGCTAGAGAGAGAGGTTCCTGCTGCTCCTGTGAGGGACAGGTTATTGTTCAGAAATCATCTCATACTGGTGTAGGGAGAGGTTCCTGCTGCTGGTGTGAGCGTTGCATTTCTTGCACAAAAATAAAAAGTGCTTCTACGTTGCTTTTTTCCAAAAAAAAAAAAGAAGAAGAATTTATTATTCTTTTTTTTGTATTAATAAACAGTGCTACATAGTACATTTGCTTCCAGAATGAGGAGAGCGTCAAATAAGGGACGTGGTAGTTGTGCTGCTGGTGTTGGTGGTGTTGATGAAGTTCCTGTTGCAAGGATAAAATGTGGTCGATTTGTGCCATCACACGCACAAGTGAAACACATTCCTCAGGTGCAAGTAGCCGACAGAACCTTCAACGTTATATAGTAGGCCTGAATGCCGCTCAACGAATGGTGAGGCCAGAACAAGTACAGGCGATAGTAGATTGGGTGGCTAACAATGCTTCCAGTTCCTTCACATTGTCTCCCACCCGGTCCCTTGATAAAAGCTCAGAGTTGGCACCTGAACCCCATGGCCATCTGTCTTTCACCTCAGCCCCTTGTAAATCAGCCAAGCAGTCTGAGCCCCAAGTCATGCAGCAGTCTCTTATGCTTTTTGATGACTCTCCTGATGTGCTCTCTGTGGGCCATCCACATAGCCCTGCCCCAGAAGTGGAAGACATTGAGTGCACCGATGCTCAACCACTTCTGTTGCAGGATGAGGACATGGAAACACCAGCGCAGCACGTCTCTGATGATGACGAAACACAGGTGTCAATTGCTGCGGCTTTCCACAGTGTACAGACTGACAAGGAGGGCAGTGGTGAAGGGTGGGTGGAAGATGATGTGGAGGAGGATGATGAAGTCCTAGACCCCACATGGAATGAAGGTCATGCGAGTGACGTGTGCAGTTTGGAGGAAGAGGTGGTGGTCACACAGAGGCACCAGCACAGCAAAAGAGGAAGCAGGTTGCAAAAGCGGAGCGAGCGTCCCCTAGACCGTATGCCTGCTACTACGCACCGAACCCAGGGACCTAGCACACCAAAGGCAGCTCAAAGGCGTTCCCCGGCGTGGCAGTTCTTCAGACAATGTGCTGATGACAAAAAAAGGAGTGGTTTACACGCTGTGCAATCAGAGCCTGAAGCGAGGCATAAATGTTCTAAACCTGAGCACAACCTGCATGACCAGGCATCTACATGCAGTGGAATAAGCACCTTAAAATCCAAGAAAGGTCTCGGCCTCCTCCTGATTCCTCTTCTGCTGCTGCCTCGGCCTCTTCCTCCACCTCCACAGTGCCAGTGTCACCTGCCACCCAGCAAACAGACCATGTGACAGCAATGCCACCATTTCCGCCACCATCCTCAAGCATTTCTACACGGTCCCATGGAAGCTTACAGCTGTCCATCTCCCAAACACTGAAGAGAAAGAGGAAGTACCCCCCTACCCACCCGTGATCCCTGGCCCTAAATGCCAGCATTTCAAAATTCCTGGCTTTTGAAATGCTGTAATTCCATCTGGTGGACACAGACAGTTTTAAAAACCTGATGGCGTTGGCTGTCCCACAGTACATGGTTCCCAGCCGCCACTACTTTTCCAAGCGGGCCATCCCTTCACTGCACAAACAAGTCGGGACGAGATTAAGTGTTCACTGCGCAACGCCATCTGTGGCAAGGTCCATTAAACCACTGATACGTGGACCAGTAAGCACAGGCAGGGACGCTATATCTCGCTATCTGCACACTGGGCAAATGTAGTGGCGGGTGGCCCTGAGGTGGCTAGCCGTTTGGCGCATGTCCTTCCGCCACCGAGGATTGCAGGGCATTTCTCTTTGCCTCCTGTTGCCTCCTCCTCCTACTGCACTTCCTCCTCCTCTACCACCTCCTCATCCTCTCAGCGTAACACCTTCACCACCAACTTCAGCACATCCAGGGGGAAATGACAGCAGGCTGTTTTAAAACTGATATGTTTGGGGGATTAACCCCACTCTGCGCAGCAGCTGTGGACGGGCATTGAACAACAGACCAATGAGCCTCAAGCCTGGCCTGGTGGTGTGCGATAATGGGCAAAATCTCGTAGCAGCTCTGGGCCTAGCCCTTTTGACACACATCCCTTGCCTGGTGCATGTGCTGATTTTGGTGGTGCAGAAATTTCTAAAAAACTATACTGATATGTCAGAGCTGCTGCAGAAAGTGCGGGCCGTCTGTGCGCACTTTCGGCGTTCTCACCCTGCTGCTGCTCACCTGTCTGCGCTGCAGCAGAACTTCGGCCTTCCCGCTCGCCGCCTCCTATGCGACATGCCCACAAGGTGGAACTCCACCTTGCACATGCTGGAGAGACTGTGCGAGCAGCAGCAGGCAGTAGTGGAGTTTCAGCTGCAGCACGCACGGGTCAGTCGCTCTGCGGAACAGCACCACTTCACCACCAAAGAGTGGGCCTCCATGCGAGACCTGTGTACCATATTGTGGTGTTTCGAGTACTCCACCAACATGGCCAGTGCCGATGATGCTGTTCTCAGGTTTACTATCCCACTTCTGTGTCTCCTTGAAATAACACTTTGGGCGATGATGGAAGAGGATGTGGCACAGGAGGAAGAGGGGTCATTTCCACGGTTATCAGGCCAGTCATTCAAAAGTGGCTCGGAGGGTGGGTTCCTGCACCAGCATAGGCCAGGTAAAAATTTTTCAAGCCAGATCACAGTTCTGGAGGATGAGGAGGACAAGGATGATGATGATGAGGAGGAGGAGGAACCGTGTTCACAGCAGGGTGGCACCCAACGAAGCTCCTGGGCATCACTGGAGCATGGCTGGGGGGATATGGAGGACACAGATGATACACCTCCCATAGAGGACAGCTTGTCTTTGCCTCTGGGCAGCCTGGCACACATGAGCGAATACATGCTGCAATACCTGCTCAATGACAGCCGAGTTGTCCACATTTTAACTTGTGCTGATTACTGGGTGGCCACCCTGCTGGATCCCCGTTACAAAGACAACGTGCCGTCCTTAATTCCCTCACTGGAGCATGATCGGAAGATGCACGACTACAAGCGCGTGCTGGTAGACGC
Source organism: Glandirana rugosa (assembly GCA_018402905.1). NCBI lineage: Eukaryota > Metazoa > Chordata > Amphibia > Anura > Ranidae > Glandirana > Glandirana rugosa. The sequence continues at coordinate 36,112 of BLSH010305713.1, read as the reverse complement.
GCTGCTGAGGGCTTTCCCAAATGACACCGGGGGCTCAGTGGAAGCACAAGGCGAAGGCAGAGGAGGAGGAAGAGGTTGCCAACGCAGCTGTGGCCTCGCCAGCACCTCAGAAGGCAGGGTTAGCATGGCAGAAATGTGGAAAAGCTTTGTCAGCAGCACGCCACAACAAACAGCACCACCAGCTGATAAGCAACGTCTTAGCAGGAGTCAGCATTTCAGCAACATGGTGGAAGAGTATGTGTGCACATGCCTACACGTACTGACTGATGGGTCTGCCTCATTCAACTTCTGGCTCTCCAAATTGGACACATAGCCTGAGCTTGCCCTTTACACCTTGGAGGGGCTGGCCTGCCATGCAGCCAGTGTATTGTCTGAACGTGTGTTTAGCAGGGCAGGTGGCGTTATCACAGACAAGCGCAGCAGCCTGTGCACAGCCAATGTGGACAAGCTAACGTTTATTAAAATGAACCAGGCATGGATCCCACAAGACTTGTCTATACCTTGTGCAGAATAGACATTTAGACTGGCCTCACACAGCCATTGGTATACTTGTTTTTTTAATATGTCTCAATATTTTGGGGGCTACCTCAATTAGAAAAAAAAAACAAACAAACAAAAAACAGTGTTGGCTACCTCCTCCTCCTCCGCCACTTCCACCTACACCGCCACGGTCACGGCCTACTCAACCTCCTACGCCACATCCACCTCCTCCTCCATTTTTTTATTTATGTGATTTTAAGTTATTTCCCTATCCACATTTGTTTGCAGGGCTCTTGTCCTACTCTTCCCCCCATTTTGCTTCCTTTTGCAGCCCTCTAGCCCTTTCCAGGACTTTTTTACAGCCAATTTTGTGCCCAAAAGTTTTGGCCACCATTGACTTCAATGGGGTTCGGGGTCAAGTTCAGGTCAAAGTCCGGTACCGAACCCGAACTTTTTTGCGAAGTTCGGCCGAACCCGACGAACCCGAACATTCATGTGTCCACTCAACTCTACACATAATGCTTTCTTTATGTTTTGTTTTCAATGGTTTTACTTTATGTGGGTTAACATTGTCTTGATTGATAGATCAATCAACCCAGGTGTGTTTAGGTGTGACTCCCTTGCCAGAATTGCACTTAAACTTCCTGTGTTGTAGTCATAGCTGTTTAGTGAACAAGCTCATACCTGTTTGAAACGCATCTACATCTATTACTTGTTATAGCTGGTATACTGCCAATAAATACATTTGGATCAGCATTGCATCTCGTGTTGGTGGACAGCCATTTCATTTTCTATGAATTTGTGTATGGTGAGCCAGGGCTAGCACCCACCTTGATTTACAATTACTCTCTGCCTGGAGCGGTGTTACCTCTTCTCTCTTGAACTTTGATTATCATCTATACATCAGCTTGGCGGACCTTGCAACACTTTACCTCTTCATGGTTGGAGATGTCAGATAACCAGGTAAACAAGGATGTGGCAACCGCTATCCTCTCCGCACCCAAGCACTCAAGATGCAGTAAGTCTCCACAATGTATTAAATCTTTCTGACAAAGTTTTGACCACTGAAGAGATTTCATTACTGTCTAGAGATCTAAATTTTCGTTCTAAGTGACACTGTAACATGTTTGAGACTGTTTTGGACAGTAACAAATTTGTCAGAAACTTAGCTATTAAAAAGCATCATTTGAAAAATGAACAATTTGATGATCCATTCAATGTGTCTGAGGGGTCTACTGCACCCCACTCCACGGGAGATGACTCTTTTCACACCTTCCAGGAGTGGTGTGCTTTGGGGGACCTTGAAGATCCCTCTAGGGAGGGAGGGACCGGGTTGGATGTTAATGTTAATTTTGATTTTGATGTGATGAAACCCTTCAAAACTTGGTCAGATTTTTACCCTGTTAGTGCTCGGTGTCATGAGATGGATAAATTCCATAAATTAGTTGAACGTGATCTCACATTATTGTCCACTCAATCTCTAGCTGACACTGACACTAAGAGGGGCAATATAACCAAAGTAAATTTGGGTGTTTTTGATAGTAAATTTGGTAATAAATTGATTCCAGAATACCCTGTTACCCCCATCTGTCATCACCTTCCCAAAACCCACAAAGGGTTAAACCCACTACATAGAAGACCCATCATCTCCGGTATTGGTTCGTTGAATGAGAGACTAGGCCAATAGCTGGACAGTGTTTTACAGCCATTGGTGAGTAAATTGCCCAGCTACCTCAAAGATACCAATCCCCTTCTGAGCATTGCAGGTGACACACAATGGGATGATCATGCTGTGTGGGTCACCTACGATGTGTGCAACCTCTATTCTTCAATTCCTCATAACCTAGCCATTGTAGCGGTCAATTTCTATCTGCAATATTGCACTGGCCTCACCCTGGAGATCTGATTGTATTAGATGTCTTGGAATATCTTTCGACACATAATTTCCTCTCATTTAATGGAGACTACTTTTTACAGCGATGCGGGGCATCTATGGGAGCGAAATTTGCGCACTCACTTGCTAATCTCTTTATGGGATGGTGGGAACAGAACCATATATATGGGAGCAATAATCCATTCAGACCACACATCAGGTTGTTCCATTGCTACATAGATGATCTGGTATTCATTATGGATGATGGTTTTGGTACCCTTGAAAAATTTTGGAATACCTCAACAATAATGACAGCAATTTGCGTTTTACTGGTCATTCAGACAAAAAGGAAATATGTTTCCTAGATGTTCGTGTATATGGTGATGGATCTAATGTACGTACAGTATCTCATAAAGTGAGTACACCCTTCACATTTTAAAAAATATTTTATTATATATTTTCATGTGACAACACTGAAGAAATGACAGTTTGCTACAATGTAAAGTATTGAGTGTACAGCTTGTATAACAGTGTAAATTTGCTCTCCCCTCAAAATAACTCAACACACAGCCATTAATGTCTAAACCATTGGCAACAAAAATGAGTACACCCCTAAGTGAAAATGTCCAATTTGGGTCCAATTAGCCATTTCCCTCCCTGGTGTCATGTAACTCGTTAGTATTAAAAGGTTTCAGGTGTGAATGGGGAGCAGGTGTGTTAAATTTGGTTTTATCGCTCTCACTCTCTCATACAAGTCACTAGAAGTTCAACATGGCTGCGCAGAACTCTCTGAGGATCTGAAAAAAAGAATTGTTGCTCTACATAAAGATGGCCTAGGCTATAAGAAGATTGCCAAGATCCTGAAACTGAGCTGCTACACAGTCGCCAAGACCATACAGCAGTTTAACAGGACAGGTTCCACTCAGAACAGGCCTCGCCATGGTCGACCAAAGAAGTTGAGTGCACGTGCTCAGCGTCATATCCAGAGGTTGTCTTTGGGAAATATACTTATAAGTGCTGCCAGCATTGCTGCAGAGTTTGAAGGGGTGGGGATCAGCCTGTCAGTGCTCAGGCCATACGCCACACACTGCAACAAATTGGTCTGCATTGTGTCATCCCAGAAGGAAGCCTCTTCTAAACATGATGCACAAGAAAGCACACAAACAGTTTGCTGAAGACAAGCAGACTAAGGGCATGGATTACTGGAACCATTTCCTGTGGTCTGATGAGACCAATATAAACTTATTTGGTTCAGATGGTGTCAAGCGTGTGTGGCGGCAACCAGGTGAGGGCTACAAAGACAAGTGTGTCTTGCCTACAGTCAAGCATGGTGGTGGGAGTGTCATGGTCTGGGGCTGCATGAGTGCTGCCAGCATTGGGGAGCTACAGTTCATTGAGGGAATCATGAATGCCAACATGTACTGTGACAAACTGAAGCATAGCATGATCCCCTCCCTTTGGAGACTGAGCCAATGGGGAGTATTCCAACATGATAATGACCCCAAACACACCTCCAAAACGATCACTGCCTTGCTAAAGAAGCTGAGGGTAAAGGTGATGTCCCCAGACTTAAACCCTATTGAGCATCTGTGGGGCATCCTCAAATGGAAGGCAAGGTCTCTAACATCCACCAGCACCGTGATGTCTTCATGGAGGAGTGGAAGAGGACTCCAGTGGCAAACTGTGAAGCTCTGGTGAACTCCATGCCCAAGAGGGTTAAAGCAGTGCTGGAAAAGAATTTATTTATTTACAAAAATGTGAGGGGTGTACTCACTTTTGTGAGATACTGTATATATACTTTGGGCATGCATATACCTGTTTGTCTTTTTTCTCACACGTTTTTTACATACGCACTTCTGAATATATACACTGTGGTAATTGAGCATTGAGCATGTTTTGGATGATTTAATAGAAAAATACACATCGCGCTATTGTTCATCCCAATATGTGTGCGTACATATCAATGTATACATAACGCAGTGTCAGAAGTTTGCTTATAATGATATACATCAGGTGAGGAAAGTACACATTTTTTCTTTTCCACCTATGAAAACAGATCAATATTGCTTTTAAATTCAATGTGATTTGGACATTGGATAAGATATGATTGTCTAGTCTTTTGTATATCATGCTGTTTTTGTTTTATTATTTTCATATATTTTATCCTGGGGTATTTACACATATTTGTATCTTTGTCGATGTTGTTTTTAGACACATAATGTTTTCTTTATATTTTGTTTTCAATGGTTTTATTCTATGTGGGTTAACACTGTCTTAATTGGTACATCAATCAATCCAGGTGTGTTTGGGTGTTACTACCTTGCAAGAATTGCACTTAAACTTCCTGTGTTGTAGTCGTAGCTGTGTAGTGAACAAACATATACCTGTGTGAAACGCGTCTACATCTATTCCTTGTTATACCTGGTATACTGACAATAAAGAAGTCTGGATCAGCATTGCATCTCGTGTTGGTGTGCAGCCATTTCGTTTTCTATGAATTGGTGTATGGCGGAGGTGAGCCGGGTCTAACACCCACCTTAAATTGCTATTACTCTCTGCCTGGAGCAGTGTTACCTTCTTTCTCTGGGTCTTTCAGGCGGCTTAACATTACAACATGCACAATTCCTTTAAATGACATGCTTGGGAGATGCCTCAAGGCTCTGCATGGTTTTACAGAACATTACAATTATTAGAGACAGCATCCACGAAACCATATTGTGGTATTACATAAATTGCATTTGTAATAATTTTGTTTTCTTTTACATATTTATTGGCTTACATACAGCAGCAGCATCTCAATGTAATCAATTTCCCCTCCAAGTCCTTATTATGTAATTTTTTCAAAGAAAAAAACATTTTTGTGTAGCAGTTATGGGTCATAATTGAGCACTGGAATTACCAGAGATGAAATAGCTAAAAGTTATCACACATTATAAAAATAAAGCTGATGCATATAAGATAATTAGTAGAGGTGAGGTGGACCGGGTTTCCCGTTATGGTTGAAGCAAAATTTTTCAGCTTACACTAAATATGGGATATTTTCTCACATTCCCAGAAACCCTAAGAGGAGCATCCTCTAAAACATGTGAGAGAGACTGATAGGAATTGCTTATTGCTTGACTTGTTCATACCATTTGTGTTGCCATACACTGGCTGATAGCCATAAACTGGAAATCTGTTTCAGTTCCTATTACCCAATTAAAACCAAGAGTAAACTCCTTTAGCATTATGGAAAAAATATTCCACACTTTATACAATTCTATGAATTCCTAAAACAGTAAATGGAAATCTTGGTTTAAACATGCTGACGACTTTTTCTAGAAAAATTACAACTATATTATCAATGTGGATAATCTACAGCTAACTAACCATTTATAGTTAAACATATCAACGTAATTTTTTTTTATATATGATGTTAGCTCTCCATGTCTACATAAGTAGTAATAATATCTTACATTCACAAATACGATTTTATGTTTTCCTTTGTCATTTAACTAATCTCGCGATAAAACTGATGATTGTACCTTTAACACTCTTTTTAAGTGTATACATTACATATTGTTGTTTTTCTCTCCTTTTTGTTCTCTCTTAAGCCCCTTTCACACGTGTGTGACTTGTCCTGCGACTTTAGACTGCAAAGTCACATAACAAGTTGTTCCCCATGATTTCCATTTACAACCATTCATATATAGTGTTGAGCGAACCCGGACTGTAACGTTCGGGTCCGTACCGAACTTTCGGGTGTCCGTGGCACGGACCCGGACCCGGACATTTCAAAAATCGTTCGGGCAGCGTCCTGTTCAGTGTGTGCACACTTTCCCCGAATTCTCTCTTGTTTTTCCTCTCTTTTTGTTGTTATACATTACATATGTGAATTTTTCTCACAATTTCCATGTTAGTAGTCAAAATAGCGCTCTAATCAATTTACTGTTTCCTTTTGTATTTTAGCATAAACACTTACATTCTATAATAATGATGAATACATCTGTACCTCTCGATTGTAGTATATATTTTTTTTTAATGCAACTATACAAATTGATATTTACCAATCAATCGACATCTAATAGGTGTAACTATTATATCGACAGAGAATATGT
>BLSH010305713.1:0-24472 GCA_018402905.1 Glandirana rugosa | reverse complement strand
CATTCCCAAATGATACCGGGGGCTCAGCGGAAGCACAAGGTGAAGGTAGAGGAGGAGGAGGAGGTAGAGGCCACCAACGCAGCTGTGCCAGCGCCAGCACCTCAGAAGGCAGGGTTAGCATGGCTGAAATGTGGCAAAGCTTTGTCAGCAGCCCGCCACAACAAACAGCACCACCAGCTGATAGACAACGTCTTAGCAGGAGGCAGCATTTCAGCAACATGGTGCAAGAGTATGTGGGCACACGCCTACACGTACTGCCTGATGGGTCTGCCCCATTCAACTTCTGGGTCTCCAAATTGGCCACATGGCCTGAGCTTGCCCTTTATGCCTTGGAGGTGCTGGCCTGCCCTGCAGCCAGTGTATTGTCGGAACGTGTGTTTAGCACGGCAGGGGGCGTTATCACAGACAAGCGGAGCCGTTTGTCCACATCCAATGTGGACAAGCTAACCTTTATTAAAATGAATCAGGCATGGATCCCGAAGTTCGGACGGACCAGCAGAACCCGAACTTCCAGGTGTTCGCTCAACTCTATTCATATATGTAAGACTTCAAGTCATGCCATCTTGAAAGTAGTCCCTGCACTACTTTCGTCTGACTTTCAAGCGAGTTGAGATCCATAGATCTCAAGTTTCAACAGGCATACCCTGAAATTGCATCAAAATTGTGACAAAAATGCTTCAAAATCGCGCCCGCAAAATCACGTCAAAATCACGCAACTTTCACGTTTCGCCAGTGTGAAAGGGGCCTTACTTGTACCACCAAGTGATTTGAATAAATGTTTGTCAACAAAAAAAAAAATAAAGCTGATGCAAACTGCCAAACAGTGTCAAAACAAGTCACAAAACATAGCTTGTGGCCTTCTTTCAGTGCCATACTGTATTATGTTCAAAGTTTAACAAAATGTTAACTCACGGTTCGATTAGGGTCTAACATATTGATTAGACTTGCTGCACATTACACAAGCAATTGCACTTGGGCACTATATTAGCCCCTTCCTTACTGGGCACTTAAACCCCCCTCCTGCCCGGACCAATTTCCGGCTTTCAGTGCTGTGGCATTTTGAATGACAATTACGCGGTCATGCGACGTTGTACCCAAACAAAATTTTTATCATTTTTTTCCCACAAATAGAGCTTTCTTTTGGTGGTATTTGATCACCTCTGTGGTTTTTATTTTTTTGCGCTATAAACAAACAAAGAGAGACGATTTTGAAAAAAGAACAATTTTTTTACTTTTTTGCTATAATAAATATCCAAAAAAAAATATATAAAAAAAAATATTCATCAGTTTTGGCCAATATATATTCTTCTACATATTTTTGGTAAAAATAATCACAATTGGCATATTTTGATTGGTTTTTTCGTTGAGAGCGCGCCGCCACAGGCTGCGCGCGCGCGGGGAGCGTGCACGAGGGAGGATGCCCATGGACGTCCTCCGGGCATTTCAGAGCCACGCTGTAGCCGTCTTTTGGCTATAGCGCGGATCTGAACTGAAGATGAGATTTTATTGTGAAAAAAAATTAATTTACTATGTCACAATCCATAGCCAGAAATATTTCATGGACACTTTACATACTAAGTAAACTTTTTATCAATTGAGTTGGAGAAACTAGGCAGGTTTTACAATGAAATAAAACATTTTCAGAGCCACAAGCCAGAAAAACTCAACTGATATGATGGACGTATTCCTAGTTTAAAGAAATAACAGAAAGATTTAATATAATACTGGTGGTAAAAATGGTGCTGATTTTAACCACTTCAGTGCCAGAAGGTTTTACCTCCTTAATAACCAGAGCCCTTTTTTCAATTTGGCACTGCACTGCTTTAACTGGTAATTGCGCGGTCATGCAATTCTGTACACAAACAAAATTTGCGTCCTTTTTTCCCACAAATAGAGCTTTCTTTTGGTTGTATTTGATCATCTCTAGGATTTTTATTTATTTCGATATAAATGAAAAAGGCTGAAAATTTTGAAAAAATTATATTTTCTACTTTTTGTTTTTAAAAAAATCCAATAAACGCAATTGTAGTCATATGATTAGGCCAAAATGTATTCAGCCACATGTCTTGGGTAAAGAAAAATTCAATAAGCGTATATTTATTGGTTTGCACAAAAGTTATAGCATCTACAAACTATGGGACATTTACTCGAATTTATGCAGCTTTTAGCTTATGACTGCCTATCTCATTTCTTGAGGTGATAAAATTGTAGGGCAGTACAAAACCCCTCCAAATTACCCCTTTTTATAAAATAGACATTTGGGGGGGTTTGAACTGTCCTGACAACATTAGAAGCTTATGCCACAAGACAAACACTCTTCTAACCACTTGAACCCTCAAGTCCTTTCTGTCACTTGCTAGAAAATTAATTTGAACCCCCAAACAGTATATATTTTTAAAGCAGAGGCCCTACAGATTAAAATAGTGGGTGTTGCAAATTTTTTTCACAAAGTATTTGCACAGCGATTTTCAAATGCAATTTTTTGGGAAAAAAACACTTTTTTAATTTTAATGCACAAAACCACCCTAAATGTTTGGTAAAATATAAAAGATGATCTTATGCTGAGTACATTGATACCAAACACGATATGCTTTAAAATTGCGCACACCCATGCAGTGGTGACAAACTATGTACATTTTTAAAAGCCTTTACAGGTTACCACTTTAGATTTGCAGAGGAGGTCTACTGCTAGAATTACTGCCCTCGATCTGACATTCGTGGTGATATCTCACATGCATGGTGCAATTGTTGTTTACTTATGACACAAGACCGCTACTTGCGTTTGCCTTTGCGCGCAAGCACAGGGGGGACAGGGGTGCTTTAATTTTTACACTGTCCCTTTCATTTTGTTTTTTATCATTTTTATTATTATCACAGGGAATGTAAATATCACCTATGATCTCAATAGGTAGTGACAGTGAAAAAAGTGGGGTCTATTAGAATCTCTCCACAGCCCTTAAAGCATCTGATCACACCAAGATCGGTGTGATAAGTTGCTTTCCCGATTTTCCAATGGCGCAGATAACATCTGGCGAAACCAAAGTCATGAAATGCTTGTAGCTTTTGGTTTCTTAGGCCATAGAGATGATTGGAGAGATAATTGGAGCCATTCTGGTGTCCGATCAGCTCTATGGTCAGCTGTCAGAACCACTGGCTGCATTCTATGGTTCCCCGGTGGGATAGTGGAGCCGGAGAAAACCATAGAAATCATGTAAAAGCAGTATAGTGGCTAATTAGCCACTAGGATTGCTTTTACATGAAAGCCAACCACTGGCTGAAAAGAACAATACCAAGATAATAAGTAAACATGCAGGCATCATTCCGGTATAACCACTCAAAGTCCAGCAACATACCAGTACGTCGCTGGTCCTTGTTGGGCATATATCATAATGTTCTTTTTTTAATGCAGCCTATGGGTTAAATGAAAAAAGAGAACCTAACAGATTCCTCCCATTCATATTGACCAATCGGTATTATGCCCGCCATTAGAATACCGCCCTGCAGGGGCATGGCCTGGAGCTTCATTCTCGGCCTCCTTCGTGGTGGAGCGGGCTCATTGCCTGGCGGCAAGGCCTCCCCCGAATGGAGCCCCCCCGCGCACGTTTATAGCGAAATTCCTGAATTTTTGTGACCGCGACACTATCCTCCATCTCACAAGAGAGAAGGGCAACATACCAGTGGGTAGCGGTCATGTGGCGGTCTTTCCGGACTTCTCCGTGGAGGTTCAGAAGAAAAGAGCCCAAATTACTGAAGTGAAGCGACAGCTCCGTGCTCGCCAGCTGACCTACTCAATGCTGTATCCGGCGCGGCTCCGTGTGGTGGAGGACAACAGAGCCAGTTTTTTGAGGATCCGGACTCGGTGCTTGCATGGCTGGAACGGCATGTGGCGGCCGGTCCTGCACATGAATGAGAACACTCCCTACCCACGAGATGCTTGGGGTCCCTGCTGTCTTCCTCCTCTCCAGGAGATATCGTCGCCGCATGGACTTCTATACCTGGACATCGTGAGTACACAGCCCTTGCTTTCCCTCTTACTGAACCCCATGTTATCTAACATTCAGTTACCATAGCCCCACATATGCAATGGTGCCCTTCTCATGCTTTCAAGCGGCTGCCTCTGACCGCTGAGATGTTGAATTCCCCCTGCCTATGGATCCTTGCGGTCCCCTTTATATATCCACACCGGAGCAAGCAATGTTGGACTGTTTCACTCAGAAACTTTACACCCGAGCCCAGCGTGTGCTTTACAGATGTAGTTCGCCCCCCGGCATCACGCATCTCCCTGGAACCCCAAGTGCCACCACTTGGACCCCCCTGTTCAGTTTGATTTTTATGTCAGTTAACCGTTATGCTGTGTTTCCCTGGCCAGCCGCTGCCCCACAGACTATATTGGGTGTTAGTGTGTTGTTCCTCCTAAGCTGGACCAGTGTGTTTGAGGAACTGTTATATGCATATAACAGTTGCAATCCTCATTGCAATCCTCATTGCTAAAACGGTGCAGTTCCCCAGATCCCCGGGGTCGTTACTTATTTTTGAGAGCTGTGGTCTATGGAGTTGAAGTACTTATCTTAGCCTTCTACATCCCCCCTCCTTTTCAGTTTGAGGTTCTGCGGGAGGGCATAGACTTCATGACACAATTCCCCATCACTCCGGCCATCTGGCTTGGGGACTTCAATACTGTCGCAGACTCGATTCTCGACAGACTTGACTCCCCGGCTCCTCCTCCACATCTGTCCCACAACATCAGATTTGGCAGATTTCTTCAGGAATTTGCCATGACGGACACCTGGTGACATTGTCATCCTGAAACTAGACAGTACACCTGCTTTACACCAGCCCACACAGCCAAGTCCCGGATTGACTATATCCTGCTGTCGCCCCCATTGATGCCCAATCTAATTGAGGCTGGCATGGACACTCGCTTACTGTCGGACCACTCTCCCTGCTGGATTACCCTGCGTCTGCAGACCTCGGGGTCGCCTCCTGTTTGGCGCCTTAACCCGTTCTGGTTGTCCACACTACCAGGAGTGGAGGGTCTGCAGAGTGAATGGGAATATTTCTTCTGGACCAACCAGGGTTAGGCTGAACCTGGTGAGGTCTGGGAGGCATTTAAGCTACATGCACGCATGATATTGTCGGCACATATCTCTAGACACAAAGCCTCCTCCAGAGAGCTAGTGCAACAGGCAGAGGATCATCTCCGCGGAGAGTTTCTGGCTGACCCTTTCCCTGCCACTGCAGCCCATCTGAGACAGCAGACTAGATTCCTGAATCAGATACATTATGAGAAGGCCAAGCAACATATTTTCTTTAGCAAGCAAAGGATCTTTGAACACGGCGAAAGGGCCAGTAAACTGTTGGCCTATATGGCACACCTTGATCACTCGCCCCCTGTGGTTGTCAGTCTTAAGGCAGCTGGAGGAGACGTGATCACTGATCCCGACCTGGTGGCTAAAGAATTTATGACTTTTTTCTCAGCACTATACTCATCCACCGCACAACATACACCTGACGAACTGACAGAATTCCTGCAATCCATTGACTTCCCTGGCCTAACTGCCCAACAGGTCACACAATTAGAAGCTCCAATCACCACCGATGACATTGAGGAGGCCATGGCCAGCCTCCCACCCTCCAAGTCACCAGGTTCTGATGGTCTTCCTCTAGAGTTCAATTCCCAGTTTCGCGAGGCCACAGTCCCGAGACTGAGAGAACTCTATGCCCACATGTTCAAAGCCAGCACCATTCCGGCGTCTATGGAAGAGGCCCTCATGGTCCTGATTCCTAAGCCCGGTAAGGATCCCGCACTCCCCGAGTCTTATCGCCCCATCTCACTGCTGCAACTGGACGTCAAAATCCTTGCAAAAACCCTGGCTCTCCGCCTCAAAAAATTTATTCTTGACCTGATTCATCCTGATCAGGTTGGCTTTATGCCCAATAAGAACACAGCATTTAATCTCAGATGATTGTCTATGAATCTTCAGGCTTCACACGACAATGTCGGGTCCAGGGTGGTAGCCAGCCTTGATGCAGCAAAGGCGTTTGACTTGGTGGAGTGGGGGTATCTATGGGAGTGCCTGCGCAGATTTGGTTTTGGTCCAAGCTTTATAAAATGGCTGCAAATCCTCTACAAAGCCCCTACCACCCGTATACAAATTAACGGTAAAATTTCAGATCCCTTCCCCCATTGCGGGGCACCCGGCAGGGCTGTCCCATTTCCCCTCTTTTGTATGCTCTGGCAGTGGTGCCCCTCGCCATCTCTATCCGGGCCCACCCCAATATAAAAGGCCTTAGTCGGGGACAGCTGGTAGAAACGGTCAGTCTTTACGCGGACAATATGCTCTTGTATCTTGAAGATGCTGGCCCATCGCTGTCTGTGGTCCTGCAGCTTATCCGCGAGTTTGGTCGCTTTTCCGGCTTGCAGATAAATTGGGGAAAGTCTCATATCATCCCCTTGGATCTGGGCCCCCCCCCACGCGGGAACAGGCATCTCTCCCTTTAATTAGGACGGATCAAATAAAATATTTGGGTGTACAGATATCCCCTTCCCTGAAAGCATATAACAAACTTAACCTGGAGCCGCTGTTCATACTTCTCAAAACTAAAACACAGGTGTGGTCCCATCTCCCTCTGGGTGTTATGGGGTGCATCAATTTGATCAAAATGATCCTGCTCCCCAAACTCCTATACGTATTTTGGCATGCCCCTGCTCGATTCCACTCCGCACCCTCTATGCATTGGAGTCCATTCTCAACTCCTTTGTTTGGGGAAGCTCCCGTCACAAATTATCCTGGAGGACTCTGAAGGCACCTATGAATCTCGGGGGCGCAGCCCTTCCAGACCTTGCCAGGTACTACATAGCTGCCCAGCTCTCCCATTTTTTCTTTTTTAAAGATGTAGACTGTACTAGGTACCTCACTTTGGTCTGTATGGACCTTTAAGGCCCCACCTCTGACCCATTTCAGGTTATCCTCAGCGAGCCCCGCCGCCGGCCTCCACGGGGTGACCGGGGGCTGATGTTACACCACCACCGTGGTATCTGGCAGCAGGCTATGAAATATATACACACCTCACCATATCATACACATACACCACTTTGGGACAACCTAGCTCTGTCAGAAACCCTCACGGTCCCAGCGCGTATACAGTGGATTAGCAGGGGCATCATATATCTCTCCCAGGTCCTGGGAATCAACGGTATAAAGTAATTTCAAGAGCTGATAGATGAGTACGGTCTGCCCAATCATATGTTTTTTTGCTACCTCCAGCTCCGGCACTCCCTCCGTTTCCAAATTGAGGGGTCTTTCCCCATCCTCGATTCTTTGCCCCTGCTAGATATAGTCAATGGTCATGACTCTAAAAAGCTTATTTCCACCCTTTATAACTGTATTATGCTGCCTGCAGCCTCTGCACAGTCGCAGAGTCTCAGGGCACGTTGGGAGACTGATATGGGGGAGCTTGAGGGTGAGGAGTGGGAGGTGATACTGGATGGTTACAAATTTGTTTCTCCCAGGCTCTCTGACCGATTGGCCCACCTGTACATGCTACACAGGTCCTACCTTACACCACACAAAATCTCCAGATACCGACCCGATCGGAATCCCACCTGCCCTAGATGTGCTGACCCAGGAGCCACATTCTACCACTTGATGTGGACATGCTCCCGTATACAGGAATACTGGAGCCAGGTCCTCTTACCCTATGCCCCAGACACTGTCTATTGAGACTTCTCCCCCACATCAGAAACAGACAAATATCTCCACATCTTCTTGCAGGAGACGCTATTTGTAGCCAGGCTGATGATTGCCAGGGTGAGGCTTCGGGAGACTCCCCCAACATTGCAGCAGTGGAAGGGGGCCATTAACACGACTCTGCCATATAAAAAAGCTCTTTATATACACAGAGGACTCCTCCACATGCGTAGAATAGGCATGCTGTTATAGATCCCCATCCTGTTCAAGGGTTGGACATTAACTACCTTGGAATTTGGGTCTTGGGGGTAGCCGGGGGTGGATGTTAGTCTGTATCTTACCCGGCGGGTGGCTGTGCCGCCCACTATCCCCCGGCTGGCCCCTCGCCCTCAACAGATGGGGGTCGGGGGTGAGGTGGGGACTATGAGAATACATTCCGCTAAATACGCAAAACTGCGCATCCTCCTGCTCACGCATATTGGGTGCATGTTGCACCTTATGTTTTTTTTTCTATGTCTGTTATTATCCTGTAACAACTTCAATAAACGTTGTTTTTAATTTAAAAAAAGAATACCGCCCTGCATCCACCCACTTCTAATGATGGGCATACATGCACCACTCTTTTTTTTTTCATTCAGCCCATGAGCTGTGGATGAAGAAATCTCTGCCAAAAACGGGCATACATGCACAGATTCATAGTTACATAGTTATGTAGTTTGTGAAGTTGAAAAAAGACCCAAGTCCATCAAATCCAACCTGTGTGTGTGCTTTTGTGTCAATATTATATTGTATATCCATGTATGTTGTGGTCATTTAGGTGCCTATCCAATAGTTTGTTTAAATTATCTATGCTCCCTGTTGAAACCACTGCTTGTGGAAGAGGATTCCACATCCTCACTGCTCGTACTGCAAAGAACCCTCTACGCAGCCTAGGGTTAAACCACCTTTCTTCTAATTTTAGTGAATGGCCACGTGTCTTTTTATATTCCCTAGCGTGGAAAAGTTTTATCCCCATTGTGGGGTCACCATTACTGTATTTATACATTGAAATCTTATCCCCTCAATATTCTATTGAATGAAACGCATCAGTTGACCGTTACGTCACGCTCAGCACGCTCTTCTGAACCGCGGTTGATGTTTTTATGAGATTTTGCTTGATATTCATGCATGCAATGTGAGTATTTTACTATCAATAAATCATAACCTTTACAAGACGGGCTTCACTATTTGGATCTATCCTTTATCCCTTAATGCTGAGGTAACACCGTTACGGGGGAGAAGCCTCTATCTGTATGCTGGAGGATTGGATGTCATTACCATAGGAGTTGGATCCTTATTGCGCTGCCTAATAGCTGATATACAAATATCCGCACTCGTGCCGTGTGCTCATGAATCAATAATAAAAGGATTTAACCTATATCATATACGTGTCATAAATATATAAATACGAGAATGCGATAGATGATAGTTATCCAAAACTTAATACAATGCACATAAATCATATATAACCATATGTGACAAAAATGGGGTGCATAACTGAAATAAATAAAGTCCAAAAGTTATAAGTAACAAAATCCAATTCAGTCCGTGGAATAATGATTTCCAAGTGTAGTGACAGTTTAAATAATCGTTAAGAGAATCCTCCACCACACCAATCCATCTGTGCACGGTTCCTCCACCAAATAAAAAATGCCCTTACCAGAGCTCCATGACCCTCTATTACGGGGGGTCAGGAAACGCTTGCGTGGACACCAGGCCTCCACTTAGCCTCTGATGTAGGATGTCACAACTTCAACCCTCAGTATTTGCCGCAGGGTCCATACAGCCAAATAGAAGGAAAACCGCAATAGTGTGATAACGTTTAAAAGCATGCACGTTTATTTAGAATAAAATGCACTTACAAGAGGTCCAAAAGAAAGGCACCATAAGCTGGAAATGACACTGTGCAAAGTAGCGGTGGGATCCAAAACAGCACTCCCGCCCGATCGATTTCGTCCCAACGGACTTCTTCCGGAGCATGAAGGCTGCTTGTATCCACCGCCATTAAATACTAGTATCTATGTTCCCATAGGTTGTTACTGAATTTCGGTCACCCAATCCATTGCAGTTAACCCCGCATGACCAGATAGGCCGTCTGGTTGGCTTAACATGGGAAGCGTCACTTCCCTGTTTAATACAGTGTCTGCAAGGAACGTACCGAACGATCGGACCAAAACGAGGCTAGGGATGTACTGTGCATGCGGTTCACCAATCCGTGCGCGCCCTGCGTCCCACGCACGTCCCACGCTCGCTGCCTAATAGCTATCTGGTGACACTGTTACGGGGGAGAAGCCTCTATCCGTAAGCTGGAGGATTGGATGTCATTACTATAGGATTATGATCCGTATTGCGCTGCTTCAATAGCTATCTGGTAAGTTTGGCTGCTCACGGTGGTGTGGTGTGCTATCCTTTCCACACTGAAATTTGATGTTGGGATCTCCATCAGTCTCTTCTCAATTATCATTCTTGGACAATTTTAGCGCTGCATATTTGGACTTACATTTCATAATAAATGGTGAGCAGTTGCAGTCAGGACTCAAGGCAGTCAGCAAGAGATGTGGGGCACTTACCTAAATTACTCATTTATTTATTTGTCATACACTTATGTTTCTACAGTAAGGATAATGTGGACTGAATATTGTGTTTAGCAATTTTATTATCTTTCACTGTATGCCATGGTCTCAATGGATGTGTCTTAACTTATTGGTTGTATCTCTGCAAGGAAGTATCTTGTGAGGAAGGAAGTACAAATAAAATGGATAATGCATAGACTTTGAATTGTAAACAAATCACATGACAAATCCACAAACAAATACATAAATACATATGAGTACAAACCAAACAAACAAATACATTAAAAAGGTTGCAGATTCTTTGCATATAGTCCTGTTTGTGGTAAATTTATTTGAGAATAATGTGCACAGAATGAATTGAATGCATATGATTTAACAAAATATTTAGCATAATGTAATTCTTTAGTGAATTCTTTAATCCTGTACAGATTTTTTTACAACTATTTTGCATAGAAGCCTGAAATAACTATTCATTTAAACATAAAATTGTTGAAGGCATACAATTTCCTATTAGGTTTACTAGCAGGAATTTATCTGTTACCTAGTTAATCTGTTTCAGGTCAGGTATGTGTGAAGGACACTTTGAATGGTAAAGAACTTAAAGTGTTGCTAAATCCAGTAATATGAAAATAGTCAATCTACAACCCCTCCCCCCAACAATGCCTACAGCTTATAAATCTTCTTTTTACATTAAAATATTGCCACTATATACCTTTTTGGCTGATCTGTATACCACGATCACGTGATAAATTGCAGGGTCTGCCCAGTGGTGAGTGTTCAGGTATGAGGAGATTTCCACTATAGCCTGTATACACACCCACATGTGTGATGTCAATATGTGACCTGGCTAGCTCTGAGAACAAATAAATGTTCTCTCCAGCAATTGAGACTAAACTGAGCATGTGCAGCTTTACTACCCTCAGTGTGTACTATCTGACCTTGCCAAGAGAGACCCTGCAGGAGGATGAGGATCTGTCCATACAGGATCAAACAGCCTTTTTACACAATGCAGAGGATTAACCCCTTAAGTTCCACAGTGAGTATAACAAGCATGCTATGCTGCACATACAGACAGATTTTACTGTTGTGGGTTTAGTAACACTTTAAGGATAATGCTGTACCTCACTCTTCCAAGAGACAGTTTCCCAACTGTAACCAAATTTCTTCAATGTCTTATTTCACTTTCATATCAATGTTGTAATTTCACAACATGTTTTATTTTGTAGAATAGCATTTCATCTATGACTGGATTGCATTTACCTCTGAACTAAATAAATGATTAGGATGTCTTTAAAGGATAAGTTTGCCTTTGGGGAAATATGTAACATGTTCTCAGTGCTGCAGCCGCCGCCCACTAGCTGCCCTCCCCCTGTGGCAGCAGTACGGGAAGAAGTCCCCATACTAGCTGTCACTGTTTCAAAACTACCCTGTAGATTGGTACAAGATTTAAATTTTTAAACGTTTTTAAATGCAATTTTTTTTATATTAAGTATTGTATGTTGATCATGTAGGGCAGATAATGCTTTTTGTACAATAAGAATAGTTTTGTATGCATTCCCACCAGTTCCTCTCTGTTTACGTAGCCCTTGAGGACTCAGAATGTAATTTTCGGGTTCCTGAGCCAGTCTTGTGACTTAGAGGTATTGCCAGCGCATCCCTTCCAGTAATTGCCGACACGTCACTTCCGAAATTGACGACGGAACGTGAACGGGTAATGAGTCCTATAAAACCTAATAGTTTATCCCCTTTAGCAGGTGCCAGCTTGTGAAGTCATTGGGTGCTGCTTTCAGGCCAGATGACTCCCATGTGATTTTTTCTTTTTCTTTTAAACATTAATCTTTTATTAAGGCAACATGAAAGTACATCTGTGCAAACTTGTTACATTACAGCATGTTCTATAGTTCACCTAGCTAACCAGGTCCAGTATCGAAGAAGCAAGTTATTACACAAGAAATGATTTATCCATGAGTAACTAACATTGTAACACATTTGCTTCTGATAATGTTTCTGAGAACTGTATCACGTATTAGAGAAAATATCAGGTTCACAGATATAAAGTGATACCAAGGGGGTATCAGTAAGAAAGAAGAAAGAAAGAAAAGATAGAGGTGAAAATATATGAAAGATGAGAGATATTCTTGAGAGGGATGTGAGATGGTAAATACTCAGTGTACCAGCGCCTAGGACTAGGTTAGTCTTTTGTGGTCTAGCAGACCATGATAGAAGGTCTTTCTCGAAGTAGAGACTCATACTTGTCTGACCACTTAAAAGCAAACCAAGGCTGCCACGTCTTGTGGAATCTTTCCACCTGTTCAGAGGCCTGTGCCCGTGTTTCCTCCATTTCGCAGACATCTGACACCTTGGCCAGCCAACATCTAACCGAAGGTATACTGGTAGAGTTCCAGTGTAGAGGGATCAAGGACTTCGCTGCATTCAGCAGGTGTCTGGACAAAGATTTTTTGTAAGATTTGATTGAGAAATTGTTTATGTGCAGCAAGCAACTTGCCGCATCCAGGGTGAGATCAGTCTCCGTTATGAGAACGATCCCCTCCCTAACTGCATCCCAGAATGGTTTAAGGGCTGAGCATTGCCACCATATATGTAACAGTGTGCCTCTCTCCCTCTGACAGCGCCAGCATGTGTCGGATGTCTGCGGACTCCACTTATTCAACTTAGCCGGGGTGATGTACCATTGTGTTAGTAGTTTATAAGCAGTTTCCTGCATTTTGGCGTTAATGGAACATTGGTGGGCCAACAAGCATGCCCGTGTCCATTGTTTGTCTGAAAGCTCCCTCTGAAGAGCATCTGACCACTTCCTCCTGAGACCCTCCGGTTCTTTGGCCCTGCTCGACCGGAGCCACTGATAAGCGACCGAGGTCGCTTTTTGGAAATGCTCACCTGCGTGACACACCGACTCCATGGGTGTCAATGGCCTAATGAAGTATGGTTTATGTTTGTTGTCTGAAAGATAGCTATGCAACTGTAAGAATGACCAAAATGGGAGTTGTGCCAGGGTATGATCGTTTGTCAATGTCTGACGATCTTTCATTTAGCCCTTATAGAAGCAGTCGCCCACCCGAAGGGATTGTTGCGTCACTCCTGACCTGAAAAATCTGTTTCCTTGACCTGGAGTGAAGTCCGGATTGTCCTGTAGAGGGGTGAGTGGGTTTAACTTTGAGGTTATACTAGTGGTTGCAGCGACTTCATGCATGACCTTCAGTGTGGTCCCTGTGATCGGGTGAGTCCTCATGTCTAGGGGTTGTTTCTCTCTGGGTAGCCACAGTACAGAGGTCAGTGGTAGGGGATTTATGTCGGCCTCTAAGGTCACCCTGTCTTTCGTATCCCTGTGACAGTGCCAGTTAATGACCCTTGTGAGGTGTGACGCCCTATAATAGTCTCTTACATCTGGTAGGCCTAGCCCTCCTGTCGCTTTGGCCCCTGTCAGTAAAGCCAGTTTGAGTCTGGGACGTCTGTGACCCCAAATAAAGCTCCTAATGTGCGATTGCGTCGTCTTCAGAAATCCCATTGGGATTTGAATTGGGAGTGAGCATAACAGATATAGCAGCCTGGGGAGTAGGACCATTTTAACTATGGCCACCCTGCCCAACCAGGAAAAGAGGCCTGTGCTCCATCCTTCTAGTTCTTTTTTCATCTTTGTCAGCAGGGGTGGAAAGTTCTGAGTAAAAGTTGAGCTGGTATTCGGGGTTAGCCAAATCCCCAGGTACCTCAATTTGTGGGTATCCCATCTAAAGGGAGAATTTTGTTTAATCCACGTAAGATCTGCTTCGGGTATATTCAGGTTCAATGCTTCAGATTTCATGTAATTCATTTTTAGGTTGGAGACATATCCGAAATGTGCAAAGGCTAGTGTGAGGTTGGGCAAGGTGGTGTGAGGAGTTGTTAGGAAAAATAGTAGATCGTCCGCGTATGCTGCCACCTTAAACTCCCTACCCGACAACCCAAAGCCCTTGATGTCAGGATTGGCGTTGACCCTTCTAATGAACGGTTCCAGTGTCAGAATGAAAAGCAGGGGTGACAGTGGACATCCCTGTCTGGTGCCATTCGTAATTGGAACTTTCTCAGACAGAGCCCCATTCATTTTCAGTTTAGCCGAGGGGTTCTTCTAGATGGATGCTATCCATGCCAACATCCGTGGGGGAAGTCCTATGTGTAAACAGGTGGCTAGCATGATCCCGGGAGACTCTGTCAAAGGCCTTCTCCGCATCCGTGGATAGGAGAAGGCCCCTGATCTTCCTAGTATGCGCCGCCGCGATTAATAGCAGAGCTTTTGTCACATTGTCTTTCGCCTCCCTTCCTGGCATAAAGCCCACCTGCTCTCGTCCTATCACCTTATCCAAAAAGGGTCGTAGTCTCATGGCTAGGACCTTCGTGAACAACTTAAGGTCCAGATTTAGTAGGGATATCGGCCTGTAACTAGTACAGTCCTGGGGGTTTTTGCCCTCCTTAGGGATAACCGTAATGAATGCTGAGAGAAAGTCTGGAGATACTCTTTTGGTATCCGGTAGGGAGTTCAGGGCCCCCGGTCAGCGGTTTCATCAGTATATCCATAACGGTCTTATAGTAGATGGCTGTGAACCCATCTGGCCCTGGGCTTTTCCTGGGTTTCAAGTCCCGAATTGCTTTGGCTATTTCTGTTTCATTGATTGGATCGTCAAGGCTAGCGGTATCGGCCAGGTTTAGGACAGGTAACCCACTCTTCTGTAAATAATCTCGAATTACCCCAGGTCTGTCGCCCTGTAAACCTGCCGGTCTGTGTTGGGGTGTCAGATTGTAAAGTTTAGTGTAAAAAGCATGGAAGTGATTCGCAATTGCATCAGTAGTTACATCTAATTTACCGTCCGGTCTCCTGATGCCTTTGATTATATTAATGGCCATTGTATCTTTTACAGCTCTCGCTAAAAGCTTTCCCGTCTTATTTCCTGACTCATAATACATTTTTTTCCTAAAAAACAGTAATCGTTTGGTCTTGTAATCTAGTATCTGCTGCAAGGCCTTTCTTGTCTCTAATAATTCTGTAGCTGATTGTGTGGATAACGATTGTTTATGAATAGTCTCCAGTTCGTTCATTTTATCCGTCAATCTTGTGATTTCAGCTTTCCTTTCCCTCTTGCGTTTGGCTCCCATTTTAATTAGCTCTCCCCTCACCGTGCACTTGTGGGCTTCCCATACACTCAAAGGGTCCACTCCCGGGGTAGTGTTTCATAAGAAAAACTCCTCAAGGGTGTTCTTCACCCTTGGTAGTAGCTCTGAGTCTGTAAGGAGTGAGGCATTGAGCCTCCAGACCGGGCTCCAACTAGAGGTGTCTACTGGGTTCAGTGTTAACCCAGAATGGGGCCTCCCTACTAATGAGGACAGAGACCCCCTTCGACTTGGAATCATTATTGGTTGCATGTATTGCCCGTGTGAATAAGGAGTCGGTTAGCCTCTGTGCATGGTGAGTCTTAAAGTGTGTTTCCTGTAGAAACACAAAGTGTGGCTTACCTCTACGGAGCTCTCTCAGGAGGGTGGTCCTTCTTTCTGGTATGTTCAGTCCCCTGATATTGTGGGATAGGACCGTGGGCAGCTGCCCTAGAGAAGCATATGCCATCTGGAAGTCTCAGTTGGAGGGGTCAGATATGCTTCAAACCACTCCTTGCACCTCTGTAAGACAAACTTGGATTAATGTCACTTTGCAGGACGATTATCCCTCTTGGAGCTGCAGGAAAGGTGCGGTATAGAGAAGAAAGAGAGAGCAGTCAGGAAAGAAAGAGAAAGAAAGAGAAAAAGGTGTGGAAAGTCAGGGAGAATTGTCTAGATCGTCAATTAACTGAAACCTAACGAACTTCAAAAATTGGTGGAGAGCCAAAGTCCCACCTTTTGGGGAGTACTGTGGAAGGCTGCGCTCTATCCGGGTGCGGGTGCACCCTTCTCTTCTCCATTCCCGGACACACGCTCTGTGTATCCAGGAAGGGAGAACGGAGGTTGATAATAATTTCTACTAAACAACTGTAAAAGATAGCAGTGAGTTGGCTCAACACGTTTTCCCTAGAAACAGCAATGTGTGAAAACAAAAATCAATAAGAACCACCCTAGGTCGTCCGGTCAGAACTACAACCCTGCCAGTGCATGTGAATAAACGCCAGCCGTGTCAGCTCGCCACTGCTGTGAGCACTAGCCAACGGGGTCACCGGCAAAGGTTGCCTTTCCGATCTTCAGACTTAACCTTGAACCAAAATGGGAAGGAAGCTCCAAAGTTTGATGTCTCCAGAGATCAGCTTAAGTGTTAGTCCCTCGTATGTATAGCTGAACCCTCTGTCAAGTCCATCAACCCCTCAGTATTTCCATTCACGTATGCTGTGCCAAGTCCTTAATTAAATGGCAGATTCTTTATGGACAGTCTCAGGGGTTATGTCTTAACTATGCAGCAGGGTGGCAGTCCTGAGATGGTTAATGAGGAGAGAGTACAGTATTATCAGGTTTACTGGGTAACCAGACTGCGTGGTATGCCACGGCATTCTGAGATAACGAGGAGTTACTGGTCTTGGATTACCATTGCTGGGTTACGCATCAAGTGAAGTATCTTTGTAGGTTAAAGAGCTGCTAGAAGGATCCTGGTGAAAGCTAGGTGTGTGAGAATGTAATAGATTCACTCCGCTGTAGTCCTAATCAGCATCCGCAGAGCGTGCAGGTGTCTGTCTCTGATGCGGGGTGCCGGCCTTGGAACCTCCTCCTTTGCTGCTTCTCATTCTCTTATGGGTACCTCGGTCAGGCGTGGAGTATGCTGGTCTAGCGGGGCTTTCCTCACATGGCCGCACAAGGAATTCTGAATACCAATCGGGAACCTCAACAGGACCTAGGTCCAAGGCATCACAGAACTCTTGTAAATCTGCAGGAGTGCGGAGGTAGTGCTGGTGGCCATTTTGTGTGACCAACAGAGCGAACGGGAATCACCATGAGTATTTCAGATCTTTCTCTTTAAGTCTCTCCAGGAGGGGGCGCAGGGCTCTACGGTTTCTCAGCGTAATCTGGGAGAGGTCCTGAAATAGCATAACTGTTTCTCCATTAAAGATTATTCTGTCGTTTCTTCTTGCTTGTCTCATTATATCCTCTTTGATTGTAAAGTCCCGAAGACAGCATATTATGTCCCTTGGGGGGGCTGTATCAGGACCTCGAGGCCTGAGAGCTCTATGAGCCCGCACAAAGTGGATCTCTGTGTCCTCTTGTCTCTCCAAAAGGCTGTTAAAGACCCTCTGTAAGGCTGGGATAGTCTGGTCCGCCTCCACCGATTCGGGGATCCCCGAACCCTAATATTGTTCCTGCGCCCCCTGTTGTCCAAGTCCTCCAGGTGTCTATTAATCTCAATAAAATGCATAGAGTGGGTCCCCACAGCTCTCTCCAGTCGTCTAATGGCCTTGTCCCTCTGTTTGCCTACTGCCTCCATGGCCGCCAGCTTTTCAATCAGGACCAGTATATTAGACTTTAGATCAGTAATGGCGGCTGAAAAGGTGGACTTTATGTCCGCGGCAAACCCCGACATGTCCGCATATGTCAGTGGATGGTCGGCATGTGAGGTACCCCTACTTGAGTCCTCCGGAGCCGACTGAGAGTCCTCGCTGTACTCCTCCTCATGGCGGCTCTGCACCATCTTGGCTTCCTGTCCGGAGCGGGCCGCAGACCTCGGCTTGAACAGCTCCGAGATGTTTCTGGCCAATGAAGTTGCCAGTCCCCTTCTTGAGCGTGAGCGCGGGGTGTTAAAGGCTCTTTTACCCGGCATTTAGTGCTGAGCGGGTGGTTCTGTAGCTACGGGATCTCGTGTCTTAGCCGGAGCTCTGCTAGTGTGCTGCAATCCTCGTCGCGTGCCAAGCCTCGCCCCCATGTGATTTTTTTTGTGAGCACAGACTGCCGGGGCGTTATTTCTGTGAGTGATAGAAGCAATGGCCAATCAGGGGTGCCTTGTCACATAGAGCCTTTCATTGTCAGAAGGTGTGGGAATCCTTGCTAGATTAGAACAGTGATATGCTTCTCCCGGCTAATTTATACTTTTCTCACACAGTTTGAAGATAGTCCACATCCACCTCCATTTTTGATTTTTTTATGTGATTTTTAAAAAAAATATATATTTTAAGTTATTTCCCTATCCCCATTTCTTTATAGGGCACTTGTCCGACCCTTACCCCCATTTTCCTTCCTTTTGCAGACCTCTAGGACTTTCCAGGACTTTCTTACAGCCATTTTTGTGCCTAAAAGTTCGGGACCCCATTGATATCAATGGGGTTCGGGGTCCGGGTCAAAGTTCGGGTCCTGTCCGGACCCGAACCCAGGCTTTGTCCCGAAGTTTGGCCAAACCAGTAGAACCCGAACTTCCAGAGGTTCGATCAACTCTACTTTAGGATGCTTGTTCAATAAAACACCCTTGGTTTAACTGCACTATTGACAATTCTTTTGTGCTTCCTTACATATCAAACGGTGCATACTGGCTCAATGCTGGTGAGGTGCTACCCCTGCGATCTAGAGAACAATGGATGCGAGAGTGGGGCTCATTCACAAGTGTGTTAGACCCTCTGTAACAAAGGGTCATCGGGTTCTGGTAAGCACACATCCTTTAAGGTGTTTTCACATAGTGATGGATTTATGCACTTGATCCTTCCTTGAATGAGAATATTGTTCCAGGACTAATATCCAAGGGTTGTTTTTGGGAAATAGACATATGAGTGCTGCCAGCATTGCTGCAGAGGTTGAAGGGGTGGGGGTTGGATCAGTTTGTCAGTGCTCAGGCCATACACCCACAAACAGTTTTATGACTAGGCAGACTAGGGACATGGATTACTGGAACCATGTCTTCTGGTCTGATGAGACCAAGATAAACTTATTTGGTTCACATGGTGTCAAGCGTGCATGGAGGAACCAGGTGAGGAGTACAAAGACAAGTGTGTCTTGCCTACAGTCAAGCATGGTGGTGAGAGTGTCATGGTCTGGGGCTGCATTAATGCTGCCGGCACTGGGGAGCTACAGTTCATGAGGGATCCATGAATGTCAATGTGTACTGTGACATACTGAAGCAGAGTATGATCCCCGTCCTTCAGAGACTGGGCCACAGGGCAGTATTCCAACATAGTAACAACCTCAAACACACCTCCAAAATGACCACTGCCTTGCTAAAGAAGCTAAGGGTAAAAATGATGGACTGGCCAAGCATGTCTTCAGACCTAAACCCTATTGAGCATCTGTGGGGCATCCTCAAATGGAAGGTGGAGGAGCGCAAGGTCTCTAACATCCACCAGCTCTGTGATGTCGTCATGGAGAAGTGGAAGAGGACTCCAGTGGCAACCTGTGATGCTCTGGTGAAATCCATGCCCAAGAGGGTTAAGGCAGTGCTAGAAAATAATGGTGGCCACACAGAATATTGACACTTTGGGCCTAATTTGGACATTTTCACTTAGGGGTGTGCTCACTTTTGTTGCCAGCGGTTTAGACATGAATGGCTGTGTGTTGAGTTATTTTGAGGGGACAGCACATTTACACTGTTATTAAAGCTGTACACTCGCTACTTTACGTTGTAGCAAAGTGTCATTTCTTCAGTGTTGTAACATGAAAAGATATAATAAAGTATTTTTAAAAATGTGAGAATCACTTTTATGAGATACTGTATATATATGTTGTGACGTTATGCGGGCCACAGTAGTGGATGGGCGCTATTTGTCGCCCCGCATACGTTCATGTTGAAGGGACCAAACCCCTCTCCAGCTGGATATTATGACCAGAAAGAGATCTCACAGGAGCTCACCCTGGGTTTCTGTGTGCTTAACTGAGGGAACTAAGAGCTGGACTGTGGTTGCTCCAAAGACTGCAAAAAAATGAAAGGTTTGCATTTTGTTTGTTTAGACAAGCCCTGACATTGTATAGAGAGTAGAGTTGAGCGAACACCTGGACGTTCGGGTTCGGAGGGTCCGTACGAACTTTGGAAAAAAGTCTGGGTTTTGTACCAAACGTTGCCCGAACGTTATTCCGGACACCGAACCCCATTGAAGTCAATGGGGACCCAAACTTTTAGGCACAAAAATGGCTGTAACAATGTCCTGGCAAGTGCTAGAGGGCTGCAAAAGGAAGTAAAATGGGGGTAAGATTAGGGCAAGTGCCCTACAAAAAAATGGGGATAGGGAAAATAAATTAAAATCAAATTAATAAATGGGAAGGGGGGTGGATGTGGAGTAGGAGCCTGGAGGCTGACTAGGCCGTGACCATGGCAGTGTAGGTGGAAGTGGCGGTGGTCGAGGAGGAGAAGGAGGTAGCCAACAAAGTATTTTTTTTTGTTTGTTTATAATTGGGGTAGCCCCCAAAATATTGATGCCTATTCAAAAAAACAAGTATATGAATGGCTGTGTGAGTCCGGTCTAAATGTTTATTCTGCACAAGGTACAGACAAGTCTTGTGGGATCCAGACCTGATTCATTTTAATAAAGGTTAGCTTGTCCACGTTGGCTGTGGACAAACGGCTGCGCTTGTCTGTGATAACGCCCCCTGCCGTGCTAAACACACGTTCCGACAATACACTGGCTGCAGGGCAGGCCAGCACCTCCAAGGCATAAACGGCAAGCTCAGGCCATGTGGCCAATTTGGAGACCCAGAAGTTGAATGGGGCAGACCAATCAGTCAGTACGTGTAGGCGTGTGCACACATACTCTTGCATCATGTTGCTGAAATGCTGCCTCCTGCTAAGACGTTGTCTATCGGCTGGTGGTGCTGTTTGTTGTGGTGGGCTGCTGACAAAGCTTTGTCACATTTCAGCCATGCTAACCCTGCCTTCTGAGGTGCTGGCGGTGGCACAGCTGCGTTGGTGGCCTCTTCCTCCTCCTCCTCCTCTGCCTTCGCCTTAGCCCCGGGTGTCATTTGGGAATGCCCTCAGCAGCGCCTCTACCAGTGTGCACTTGTAGTCGCGCATCTTCCTCTCACGCTCCAGTGAGGGAATTAAGGACGGCACGTTGTCCTTGTAACGGGGATCCAGCAGGGTGGCCACCCAGTAATCACAAGAAGTTACAATGTGGGCAACTCGGCTGTCGTTGCGCAGGCTCTGCAACATGTAGTCGGCCATGTGTGCCAGGCTGCCCAGAGGCAAAGACAAGCTGTCCTCTGTGGGAGGTATATCATCTGTGTCCTCTGTATCCTCCCAGCCACACTCCAGTGATGCCCACGAGCTGCATTGGGTGCCACCCTGCTGCGATTCCTCCTCCTCCTCCTTATCTTCCTCATCCTCCTCGTCCTCCAGAACTGTGCCCTGGCTTGAATATTTTTGACCTGGCCTATGCTGGTGCAGGAACCCACCCTCCGAGCCACTTGCGAATGACTGGCCTGATAACCGTGGAAATTACCCCTCTTCCTCCTCCTCCTCCTCCTCATCCTCCTGTGCCACATCCTCTTCCATCATGGCCCGAAGTGTTTTTTCAAGGAGACATAGAAGTGGTATAGTAATGCTGAGAACAGCGTCATTGGCACTGGCCATGTTGGTGGAGTACTCAAAACACCGCAATACGCTACACAGGTCTCGCATGGAGGCCCACTCGTTGGTGGTAAAGTGTTGCTATTCCGCAGAGCGACTGACCCGTGCGTGCTGCAGCTGAAACTCCACTATTGCCTGCTGCTGCTCGCACAGTCTCTCCAGCATGTGCAAGGTGGAATTCCACCTTGTGGGCACGTCGCATATGAGGCGGTGAGCGGGAAGGCCGAAGTTCCGCTGCAGCGCAGACAGGCGAGCAGCAGCAGGGTGAGAGCGCCGAAAGTGCACACAGATGGCCCGCACTTTATGCAGCAGCTCTGACATATCCGGGTAGTTTTTTAGAAAATTCTGTACCACCATATTCAGCACATGCGCCAGGCTAGGGATGTGCCTCAAACGGACTCGGCCCAGAGCCGCTACGAGATTTCGGCCATTTTCGCACACCACCTAGTTTAGAACTAGGAGATGATTTGTGAACAATAAATAATCTGTCACTTACAGCAACAGCTGGAACCTGGCCCTATAGGAGTAGGCAATGGTTTTTGAACAAGAATCTGTCCCTCTAAGCAGAAGCCTCTACCTAGTGCAGTCTGATCGCTCAAAGCAGCAGTATGTGAAATCTCAAATTACTCCCACAATCTGATCGTTGTGTACAATCCCACAATCTGATCATTGTGTACGATTGTAACGATCGTTGTGTTAGACAGGGTTTGATCTGCAATGTGTCACTCAAAGCAGCAGTATGTGAAATCTCAAATTACTCCAACAATCTGATCGTTGTGCACGATCGTAGCAATCGTTGTTTTATGCAGAGTTTGATCTGCAATCTCTCACTCAAAGCAGCAGTATGTAAAATCTCAAATTTCTGCTATCTGTCCCTCAGAGCAACAGCAGTAGTGATCTCAGGATGCAGGATCAGATGTTAAAATGTCTGCAATCTCTCGCTCATGCCGGCAGCTTCCTCTCCCTACCTAACCCAAGAGCATGTGACATGCCGCACTGTGACTCCAGCTTATAAAGAGGCTGGGTCACATGATGCACTGGCCAATCACAGCCATGCCATTAGTAGGCATGGCTGTAATGGCTTCTAAGGGCAAACCAGTGAAAAGTTTGTTGATTGGCTGCCCTGCAGCTATTCAACATGCGTGATCAACTACCAGAACCCAGAACCCGAACCCGAACGTTTTTTGAAATGTCTGTGTTCGGGTCCGGGTCCCGGACACCCGAAAGTTCGGTACGGACCCGAACGTTACAGTCCGGGTTCGCTCAACACTAATAGAGAGGCCTCCTGTTCTGTATTAGTTTAGTGCCAGACAGCAAGGTTTTGTTTTACTGTTTTGTTTGTTTTATGATTTGCAACCTTTTGTACATAAAGCTGGCAACCCGCCAGACTTTTAAGAAAAGTTGGCCTTCCCACTACCTTCTTCCAGGACAGGTGAACCACAAGAGCTAGTTGTACATTCACTTCAGTCCCTGCCCTCAAGGGGCTTATAATCTATGATCTCTAACTCACATTCATACATTAAAATACTAGGGGCCAATTTAGACAGGAGCTAATTAACCTACCAACATGTCTTTGGAGTTTGGGAGGAAACCAGAGTACCCAGAGGAAACCTACGCATGCACAGGGAGAACATGCAAACTCCAGGCAGGTAGTCATATTGTATGTATGTATTTTTGAAATGATTTGCAATCCCCTGGGCTGAGAGGGAGTTAGGGAGTGCAGGCAGTGAAGGATGAAGTGAAACAATAAAAATTAGAAATTCATTTAAACATAGTGCCTGGGGCAATCCCTTAAAGATAAAAATAAAACAGGCCATGTCTGGTCTCAAAGAAATATAGTGTGTTGTTTATTGAAGATAAAAACAAAATGTTTGCAGTGGATTGGTGGATATTGCACACCGCCAGATGTGAATTGTAGCCATAAGCCAGTATCATGCGATTTCCAATGGAAGGATCTCAGAGGCATCCAAATTTGCAATGTGTGGAAACTAGGCAATTGGTTGGGATGGCTAAATTGCCAGTGCCAGGGGTAAGCCACAATGGAGCCAGAGACTCGCCGAGTCACTCTGTCTGCCCGAGATGACATCACTCCTCGAACTGCGCGTGGACAGGAGCCAGGGAACACCGATACGGTTAGAGGGAAGGGGCGGCTGGAAGGCAATCCTCTGCAAGCGTCACAACGTGGTCCCATCACCGTGACAGCATGTTTCGCCTCACTGCTTTGTCAAATCAATTATTACTACATTGTCCAATCATGGCTCTGACTGTGCTCAGTGCCCTGGTTGGGCAAAGCCTTGCACCTGACCAGCGGTCAGTTGCATTCATTCATCCAATTAGGGCCCTAGAATGCACTGTGGAAACATTAAGCTTCCTAGGAACAAAAAAAAAAACATGACAGTCGGGGTGGGGTTATAGTGGGCTTACCTTCAATGGCTTTTTCTATTTTCAAGTGTCCAAATTCTGAATGAAGCGACACAAGCAATATAAATGTTTATGATTTACTCTACTTCTGTGTCTGTCAGTGGACAATAAAGACAACTATGTTACTGGGGACATTCAGAATAACAGTCTGTTGTGTTAATGCTAGTGACAGACCATATATATATTTTGGCCCATAGTTCTGCTATAAATCTATGTCTCCTCAAGTGCATATGCAGAATATAATGCTAATTTTG
>BLSH010305698.1:111356-129242 GCA_018402905.1 Glandirana rugosa | reverse complement strand
CATTTTGCAGAACAGTGATATGGGTACTTCCGGCTTATTTATACTTTTTTGACACAGTTTGAAGATGATTTTAGAACAGTTCTATGGCCTCTAATGTTAATTAATACTTTTCAGACCCATTTTGAAGATGATTTCCATTTTTGCATTTTTTATGTTTTTATTTTTTTAAAAATATTTAAAGTTATTTCCCTGTCCCCATTTCTTTGTAGGTCACTTGTCCCACCCTTACCCACATTTCCTTCCTTTTGCAGACCTCTAGGACCTTCCAGGACTATTTTACAGCACTTTTTGTACCTAAAAGTCCGGGTCTCCATTGATTTCAATGGGGTTCGGGGTCCGGGACAAAGTTCGGGTTCTGTCCGGACCCGAACCCGGACTTTGACCCGAAGTTCGGCCGAACCAGCAGAACCCGGACTTCTAGAAGTTCGCTCAACTCTATTCATGTTATTCACGTTATTCATAGCTCTCTTCTCTGTTTAAGCCTTTGCATCTAAATCATTGTAAAGGTCTCTAAGAGCCGGTTCACACTGAGGCGACTTGTCAGGCGACTCAAGTCGCCTGACAAGTCGTCCCCATGCAGTGCAATGGAACCGTTCTAATAGGAGCGACTCAGGTCACTCCGACTTAGAAAAAGGTTCCTGCACTATTTCGGGGCGACCTCAGCGCGACTTGCATTGACTTCTATGTAAAGAAGTCTCCTTGCAAGCCGCGCTGAGGTAGCCTCGAACAGCGCGACTTGCTTTGCCCTGCAAGTCGTGCCGCCTCAGTGTGAACCGGCTCTTACTGTTTACACTGGGTGTTCTTAGGCAGATTGCATTTGATTGCAGATTGCCCAAAGTAACTTACTTTAGGAAAGTGGCTTGGTTTAGCCATGCTAGTGACAGAGATACAGTGGAGAAAATAATTATTTGATCCCCTGCAGATTTTGTAAGTTTGCCCACTTACAAAGAAATGAAGGGTCTATAATTTTTATCATAGGTGTATTTTGAATGATAGAGACAGAATATCAATCAAAAATGCTGAAAAGACACATGTTATAAATTGAGTTGCAGTTCAGTGAGCAAAATAAGTATTTGATCCCCTACCAACCAACAATAATTCTGACTGCCACAGCCAGCATGCACACAATGCTGGAATGGGTTACAAGACCATTGGCAACAAGCTTGGTGAGAAGGAGACAACTGTTGGAGCGATTATTCGCAAATGGAAGAAATACAAAATAACCATCAATCGCCCTTGGTCTGGAGCTCCATGCAGGATTTCACATCATGGGGTAAGGATGATCATGAGAAAAGTGAGGGATCAGGCCAGAACTACACAGGAGGAGCTTGTGAATGATCTCAAGGCAGTGGGGACCACAGTCACCAAACAAACCATTGGTAGCACAATATGCCGCCATGGATTGAAATCCTGCAGTCCCGTAAGGTCCCCCTCCTCAAGAAAGCACATGTACAGGCCTCAATAAGTAAAATTCAAACAGCGCAGTCAATGAATAAAGAGCTGCTGCACACTAAAGGTAATTTATCAGAATCCTCTAAAGATGTCCATATGTAAATAAAGTGCAGCGCTGTATGTTAATTTCTCAGAGGAATCAGCACCCAGTGTAGAATCCGTGCATAGAAGTTATAAAAGTGCTTCAGTGTCACTCCACCTTCACAAGTCACACTAGCCGCTCACCTCCCATAACAGGCTCTTATTACAGGAGCCACATCTCGCATGTTTGCCACAAACAATGAACTCAGAAGGGCCTCAGGTCCGGTCAGGTGAACAGTATGGTGTTATCACTAATCCAGTGAAACTCGCCAGCCACGGATCAAACATAGAAGTAGAAGAAAATCCACATATAGTGCTCTCTATTAAAATACTGGCTTTATTAAAAATCAGGAAAAGTACTCACAAGGAAAGCACTGCTGCCCAGTGCTCAGCTAACAACATGGTATCACGAACGAACGTCAAATTCTGGAGACAGCGATGGACGCGGGCGACGTCACTTCCTCTTCCGGACGCGTTGCGTTCCACAGACCGGAACTTCTTCGGCGGTACATGTACAGGCCTGTCTGAAGTTTGCCAATGAACATCTAAATGATTCAGAGAAGGACTGGGAGAAAGTGCTGTGGTCAGCTGAGATCAAAATTGGGTTCTTTGCATTAACTCGACTCGCCGTGTTTGGAGGAAGAAAAATGCTAACTATGACCCTAAGAACACCATCCCTACAGTCAAGCACAGAGGTGGGAACATGATACTTTGAGGCGGTTTCTCTGCTAAAAGTACAGGCTGACTTTGCCCCATTGAGGGACCAATGGATGGGGCCATGTATTGTAAAATCTTGGATGAGAACCTTCTTCCCAGAACACTGAAGATGGGTCGTGAATGGGTCTTTCAGCATGACAATGACCCAAACATACCGCTAAGGCAACAAAGGAGTGGCTCAAGAAGAATCACATTAAGGTCATAGGCTCCAGTCCTATAAAAAATTTATGGAGGGAGCTGAAACTTCCAATTGCCAACGACAGCCAAGAAACCTTAAGGATTTGGAGAAGATCTGTAAAGAACAGTGGACCAAAATCCCTCCTGAGATGTGTGCAAACATGGAAATCAACTACAAGAAATGTCTTACCTCTATGCTTGCCAACAAGGGTTTCTTCACCAAGTACTAAGTCATGTTTTGCTTGGGGATCAAATACTAAAGTCTCGTACACACGCGCTGGTTATCGTACGACTGCACTTCCAACTTTTGTCCAAATTGGCTGTCCGTGGTTTTGTCTAGCGTACTGACGATGGCCAAGTAATCGTCCGACAAAGCCAAACATAGTGACGTGTTAGGAGTATATAAAGAGGAAGTTTAGGTGAATGTGAATTGTGAATAAAGGATGCAGGTTTACATGACCGAACACTTCCTGGATTCCAAGCATGTGTGTTTGTACTTACAACTTTTGTTTGGCCAACTTTTGTACACACGAGCCAAAAATTGGTCAACGCCTTGTTGGCAGACAAAAGTTTTCTAGTCTTCACATACAACTTCTGTTGGACAATGATTGAAAATTGGCTGTCGAATGGTGCATACTAACGGTCGGATTATCGGACAACAGGGTGTCGTACGACTGCTGTTGGCCGATAATTGTACCGTGTGTACGGGCCTTAATTTTACTTACTGAACTGCAACTCAATTTATGACATTTGTATCATGTTTTTTCTGTTTTTTTTGGTTGATATTCTGTCTCGATCATTTAAAATACACCTATGATAAAAATTATAGACCCTTCATTTCTTTGTAATTGGGAAAACTTACAAATCTGCAGGGGACTAAATAATTGTTTTCCCCACTGTAGTAGTTATTCATTTGAGGAAAGAAAGTATTTTGAAGTAGAGGAAATTTTGTATACTCCTCTTTTCTCATGTTTTTTAGTGAAGCCTTTCAAAAGTTCCCCCCATCCCTAAAAAAATATTTATGAGTTACATGGATTGTGAGCTACATGGGTTGTTAATAAAGATATGTTGCATACATGATGGATTGTTAAATGTAGCCAGAGGAAAGTGGTCTTGTCAGCAATGCACCATTTGGGCTGGAATGGAGGTGAAGTGGATATCTTTTTGTTTCTCACTACCAAAATACCTTTAGTCGTGCTCCCAGGTTTTTCACTCTGCATCCCTGCCTGGTGCCACACTGCCTTTGTAAAAAGAAGCCTTCGGCCCTTTCCAGCTCCCACTGTGCATACCTGCTGCTCATTCCATTTATTCATCTGTCTGGAGCCATACTTATGGTGACCCCCAGCCACCATTACTTAAAGTAATCTAAAAATGTATGGACAGCACCACATAGCCCAACACAGCCTGAAGCCCTCTGTAATGTTTAGAACAAGGGGGAGAGTGTAACATTTATTCTGGATGTTGCACTAAATGTACTTTATTGAAGAAGCTACAAAACCTGTAAATATGGTTTTATTCAGTAAAGAGGATGCTGTTTAAAAGTAATTGTCTAGTCCGGGCTACCTGGGAAGAGGAAATAAATGTTTATGCTGTTAACGGAGTAATGTAGAACCAGGTAATAAAATATATAATAAAGTTAACCTATGAGGTTGTAAAGTGATGAGAGCAAAAGTAGGAGAAGCAGCCAGGTCTGGAGTGGGAGAAGTGGTGGCTAGTGACAGATTTTCCACAGGTGGGGTAGCATCACACTGGGCGTAACTCACCGAGCAGTTTGCTCCCTAACCTAGGGCCTGCTGTGGAACCCTCCTCGGGCCAGGCCTGAAACATATTGTATATGCAAGGCCTTGTGAATGAGGTACAGTGGCTTCCCTCTTTGCCTTCAAGTCTTAACATGAGTAAAAAGTAAAGAGTGTTGTGAAAAGCTGGTGGAGGTTAATCAGTGCCCAGCGCTATTCCCTCAAGATGTCTCTGTAGTCAGTGCCAGGACAGCTGTCACTGGCAAGTGTATATACTTCTATATGTGGGGCATTTGGTCTGCAGCCATGAGGTGGCGCTAACCCACGTATGAAACAATACAAATCTATCAGCATGCAGCTCCCCCAAGCTAACACATGTTTACACCCCATCCGCTGCCTTTGCAGCTCAGCGGGGAGCAGTTTGGAGGTGAAATATGTAAACTTTCCAGTATGTATCTTCATCCAGGGTTACATCACCAGTGCCTCATCAACCAGGATGTGGAAAAACAGTAAGTGTAAGTAAAGCCAAAAAATGTTTGACAAATGAAGGTAAGATGTTTTCATATCACCATGCAAAGCTACATGCTGATGTGTTTAGTACAGTGTTTCTCAAGTCCAGTCCTCAAGGCGCACCAACAGGTCATGGTTTCAGGCATTCCATTATTTTGCACAGGTGATTTGATCAGTTTCACTGCCTTAGTAATTACCACAGCTGATTTCAGGGAAATCCTGAAAACATGACCTGTTGGTGCGCCTTGAGGACTGGGATTGAGAAACACTGGTTTAGCAAAAGGAGGACATCTTCACTAAAATTGAAGCTGTCATTTAGGCTGGGTTCACACTATCTGACACAAAAACAGTCAGACATTTGATCCTACTTTGCTCTGTGACAACCAGTCCTACATCGGTCCAACTTCTGTGAACTGGATCCGACTTTGATCCCGGCAATACCAGGCACCTTGTGCTCTGGGGATCTAGAAGGGGAAACCCCTCTAAGAGCATATCAGGCCCTTCAGTCTGGTATGGATTTTAAGGGGAACCCCTACGCTGAAAAGATGGTGTACAGTCCTCCCCAAAATCCATATCCGAGCATGCAGCCTGGCAGGCCAGGAAAGGGGGTGGGGATGAGGGAGTGCCCCCCCCCTTCTGGACCATACCAGACCGCATGCCCTCAACATGGGGAGTATGGGTATTTTGGGGCAAGGGGGGCTCTGCGCCCCCACACCAAAGCACCTTATCTCCATGTTGATGAGGACCAGGGCCTCTTTGCGACAACCCTTGCCGGTGGTTTCGGATTGTGTGGGTGGGGGGCTTATCGGAATCTCCCTTTAACCCCTTCCCGCCGGTAGGACGTCCATGGATGTCCTAGACTTTGAGGGGGGATATCTGAATGGTGCCAGCAGCTAGAGGCACCATTCAGATATCATTTTTTACAGCAGGCGATTCTGCACACCACAAGAACGATCATAGCAGCAGTTCAGCCGCTTGATCGTTCTTGTAGGCAGCGGGAGGGGACGTCCCCCCCCCTCCCGCCGCCATTCGGTGCTTCTCCAGTGCCGCCCGTACGATCGGCGGCAGGGAGAAGAGATCCGTCGCCACTGGAGTGTCGTCAGGGAGATGACTGATGACCATCTGGTCACCAGTCATCTCTATGACCCTCGGAGGACCGGGCGCGATGTTATGACGTCACGCCCGGCCCGGCTTTAGTAAACAAAGCCGTGATCACGGCTGGAAAGGCTGGGATCGGAATTTTTTTTTCTGATCTCAGTCTTTCCAGCCTGCAGGAGAGATGTGAGGTCATATTGACCCCACATCTCTCCATAAAGAGTACCTGTCACGCACCATTCCTATTACAAGGGATGTTTACATTCCTTGTAATAGGAATAAAAGTGATCAAAAAAAAAAATTAAAGACACAGTGTAAAAATAAAAAAATAAAAGTAAAATGAATAATAATAACAAAAAAAAAAATTAAAGTCGCCCCGTCCCCGCGAGCTCGCACGCAGAAGCGAACGCATATGTAAGCCCCGCCCACATATGTAACCGGTGTTCAAACCACACATGTGAGGTATCGCCGCGTACGTTAGAGCGAGAGCAATAATTCTAGCACTAGACCTCCTCTGTAACTCTAAACATGTAACCTGTAAAAAATTTTAAAGCGTCGCCTATGGAGATTTTTAAGTACCAAAGTTTGGCGCAATTCCACGAGTGTTCACAATGTTAAAGCATGACATGTTGGGTATCAATTTACTCGGCGTAACATCCTCTTTTACAGCATACAAAAAAATTGGGCTAACTTTACTGTTTTGTATTATTTTAATTCACTAAACTGTTTCTTTTCCAAAAAAAACGCGTTTGAAAAATTCCTGCGCAAATATCGTGTTGCAATGATTGCCATTTTATTCCCTAGAGTACCTGCTAAAAAAACATATATAATGTTTGGGGGTTCTGAGTATTTTTCTAGCAAAAAAATGATGATTTTTACATGTAGGAGAGGAGTGTCAGAAATGGCCCGGTAAGGAAGGGGTTAACAAGGGTGGCCCCCACCCAATGTGAATGAGTATGGGCTGCATTGTTCCCCTAACCAGTCACCTAAAAAAAGTGTAAAAAAAACACACTACATAGGTTTTTAAAGTATTTTATTAAATCAGCTTCGGCGTCTTCTCCTTCCGATTTCTTCTCCCCACGACACCGCGGAGAGGGAAAAGACGCCGGAGTTGATTTAATAAAATACTTTAAAAACCTGTGTAGTGTGTGTTTTTTTTTTTACTCTTTTTTAGGTGAATGGGTAGGGGTAAAATGTACCCCAAACTCATTCACATAGGGTGGGGGGCCAGAATCTGGGGGCCCCCTTGTTAAAGGGGGCTTCCAGATTCCGATAAGTCCCCGCCCGCAGACCCTGACAACCACCAGCAAGGGTTGTCAGGAAGAGGCCCTTGTCCTCATCAACATGGGGACAAGATGCTTTGGGGTGAGGAGCACAGAGCCCCCCCAACCCCAAAGCACCCATACTCCCCATGTTGAGGGCATGCCGCCTGGTATGGTCCAGGAGGGGGGGGGGCGCTCATTTGTCCCCACCCCCTTTCCTGGCCTGCCAGGCTGTGTGCTCGGA
This sequence comes from Glandirana rugosa, assembly GCA_018402905.1. NCBI lineage: Eukaryota > Metazoa > Chordata > Amphibia > Anura > Ranidae > Glandirana > Glandirana rugosa. The sequence continues at coordinate 121,968 of BLSH010305698.1, read as the reverse complement.
TAAGGGTCTGTTATGGATTTTGGGGGGGACCCTACACTGTTTTTTTCAGCGTGGGAGTTCCCCTTAAGGTCTCATACACACAGAGGTTTCAACAGCCGTGTTTTTGAGCATTTTTTGCAGCATAAAAACGCATCTCCATGTTATTCAATGGCCCCATACACACACTGATGTTTTTGAGCTGTAGATAGCGTCGGCATTTGTGAGCTGAAAGCAGAACCCACGGCCAGTGCGTTCTGAAGCTGCAGCGTTAGAGCGTTTTTGATGCTGAGCCAGCAAAACGCTTACTAAAGCTGTAGCGATGTTAACCGGTGTTTTAGTGCTGGCGTTTTCAGGTCCAAAAATGGCAGGGGGATGTCTTTTCCAACAGAATGCAAATATCGCTGAAGCTCAAAAACGTGCATTAACGCCAATGCAAAACGCAGATGAAATCGCATTTTTGATGCCGATTTTTTCCTTTCGTTGGTCCCACCGTTACAGCTCGTTTATTCTATACGCCTGTGTGTATGAGGCCTAAAATCCATATCAGGCCAAAGGGCCTGGTATGCTCTTTATTTTATTTTGGTGTGGAGTTCCCCTGTAAGATCCTCAGAGCACAAGTCGCATGCCAAAGTCAGATCTGTTAAGACAATGATCCGACTTCAATGATATTCAATGGGCTGAAGCAGGATAAAAGTCGGACAAAAGTAGTACAGGAACCTTTTTCAAAGTCGGTCCAACTTCTGTCGGTCCGACTTCTGTCAGACCAGTTAAGACGGCTTTCATAGGGAATCATTGATTTTGTGATGTAATGCAACTTGTGCTCCTAATGTCGGTCCAATTCTTGGACTGGTGTGAAGCCAGCTTTAAAGTGTAGCGTGGACACTGAGTATTAGCAGGAGCATATGGACATATATTACATTTCATCTGTCTATGAAAAAAAAATTGAGACAAGTAGTTATACATATATAGATTGAGGTTCAGTTGACAGAGTTTTTTCATATGTTTTTAAATTCTGTAAGTTTGTTTGGTAACAACTATAATATATAAAACATTTTTAGCAATAAGGCCATAAGTACTTGGTAATGCCGCTCTAGGCTAAGGTGTAGAGCCCCATTGGCACTCAGGATAATAGTGATGGCCAGCATGAGAAAAACTCATCCAGTGGGCAATGAACATTTTAGCTTGAAACTGCCACTTGCCATAGGCAAGCCTAGTATCGATGTATACAGTTGTGCTCATAAGTTTACATACCCTGACAGAATTTATGATTTCTTGGCCATTTTTCAGAGAATATGAATGATAACACAAAAACCTTTATTTCACTCATGGTTAGTGTTTGGCTGAAGCCATTTATTATCATTTATTATCAATCAACTGTGTTTACTCTTTTTAAATCATAATGACAACAGAAACTACCCAAATGACCCTGATCAAAACTTTACATACTCCAGTTCTTAACACCGTATATTTACCCTCCCCAGAGATCTCCCCAGAGTGGCTCAATGATATTAAGGTCAGGAGACTGAGATGGCCACTCCAGAACCTTCACTTTATTCTGCTGAAGCCAATGAAAGGTCGACTTGGCCTTGTGTTTTGGATCATTTTCATGTTGGAATGTCCAAGTACGTCCAATGCACAGCTTCCTGGCTGATGAATGCAAATGTTCCTCCAGTATCCTCCGGATAACATACTGCATTCATCTTGCCATAAAATTTTGACCAAATTTCCTGTGCCTTTATAGCTCACACATCCCCAAAACATCAGCAATCCACCTCCGTGTTTCATAGGCCTTGTTCACTCCTCTCCAAATGTTACGTTTATGTGGCCAAAAAGCTCAATTTTGGTCTTATCACTCTAAATTACTTTGTGCCAGAAAATGTGATGCTCTCTGTGCTTTTTGGCGTATTGTAAGCAGGATACTTTATGGCATTTGCGTAGTAATGGCTTTCTTCTGGCAACTCGACCATGCAGCCCATCTTTCTTCAAGTGCCTCCTTATTGTGCATCTTGAAACAGCCACACCACATGTTTTCAGAGAGTCCTGTATTTCACTTCATATTGTGGGGTTTCTTTTAGCATCCAGAAAATTTTCCTGGCAGTTGTGGCTGAAATATTAGTTGGTCTACCAACAGAACCCCTCATTTTCCACTTCTTGATTAGAGTTTGAACACTGCTGATTGGCACTCTCAATTCCTTGGATATCGTGTTATATCCCTTTCCTGTTTTATACAGTTCAACTACCTTTTCCCACAGATCCTTTGACAATTCTTTTGCTTTCCCCATGACTCAGAATCCAGAAACCTCAGTGCAGCACTGGATGAAAGATGCAAGGGTCTGTCAGAAGTCCAGAAACTCATTGACCTTTTATACACACGCACTCATTACAAGCAAACAGATCACAGGTGAGGATGGTAACAATTAATAGCCAACCACTTTGTGTCAACTTGTGTGCATGTTATCAGGCCAAAATCACCAGGGTATGTAAATTTTTGATCACGGTCCTGTAACAAGCCTCTTGGGAAGAGGTTTCTGTGTCATGAAGAGCTGGGTTAAAGCTGCTGCCAGTGTACATTGCAGGAAGTTCTCACTGCTCATTCTAGAAGGTGCTGTTGCTACCTGTTTACTTTCATAATCCATAAAAAATTGCTGATCTTGGCTTAAAGGTATATAACCTATACTCACTGTTGCTAGAAGGACTGGGATTGTATTTTTCTGGTTTTGGGATATCCTTAGCCCTAGCCCTCTCTTCTGGAGTTTATTCTGCTAAATTAAGTTTTCCTAAAGGCAATGGTGTCCAGTTCCCTTTTTTTGTCACCAACCCAAGATGCCTGGGGGACCCTCTCATCTGCCCAGGATTAAGGGAGTGCTACACTCCTAGAAATGCTTTGTGACATTTTATAACAAATATGATGCACAATTGATAGCTAATGAATTCATCTACTGTATTTAGCATTAATGCCTTAAATGCCTGAATCTGTATATACAATTTCCAAGAACACAAAGTTTCTAGTTCTGACTGCAGAAAAGAAAACCACATCAAAAATAACTTTGAGCTTACCATTACAATAACGCGGCACTCATTGAAATGCAGAGCAGTCTTCTAGATAGCATGGACATCTACTGCACTAGAGAGCACCTTGTTTTCAACTTGTGAGCTTATTTTTACAGAATCAGGCTTTGTTTCAGCTACATTTTTTCCTTATGGAGCCACAGGAATGGCTTATGCTGTACTTCTCACCTGAATGAGTCATCTCTCCATAACAAGAGCTGACATTGATGTATTACCATATATCCCGCTGCAGCAAAGTTTTTCCTGCGTTCCTGTTAGTTGTACCTGGAGTGGAATATCTTGTTTTGACACAATGCTGTGGTTAATGTCCCTAGACAAAAGAAATGACTGGAAATCTATAGGTTTACATGGTGAGTGAACAATGCAGGAATGGGGGGAAGTTTCTTAACTTTTAGGGGAGAAAAAGTTTGTTGCCAACCAAGAAATGGTAACTGAATAAAATTGCCTTGTATAGGGAGCGGGGAACAATATTAGAGCCTGTGTCCATGGGCTTTTGTTCTCTATGAACATATTTCACATTTCATTGCAGATCAAATGCACCAATGAAGTCTGAACAATCTAAAAATTTATGTCAAACCGATGCCACCAACTTAAGCCATTAGTTGAACTATGGAGATGAGCATTTGTCTCATATCGAAACCCTATTATTATCCGAACTTATATGCCTATAGGTACCTACACCCATGAGAGCCAACTAATATTGGCTTAACCTACCGGTAGTCACCAAAATTCTATATAAGGGATAGGCAACCTCAGCACTACAGCTGTAGTAAAACTACAAATCCCATGAGGCATTGTAAGACTTTGACAGCCACAGGCATGACTCCTAGTGGCAGATGCATTTTGGCATTTTTAGTTTCACCACAGCTGGAATGTCAGTTGCCTACTTCTACTTTAAGTAATATGTAGATCCATTTTGGTTAGACTAGGGAAAGGTTAAAATCTCTGTGTTTATTTTTTTGTGTTTGTGTACTATTTGGTAGATTTCCTTTCACTTCCCATTCCAGAGATGCAGTGGAAAATTCGAGCAGATCTGTACAAAGTGAGAATTTCTATCTTAGACAGCCAGAACAGGTTTCCCATTGGAAGATTTACCCTCAAACCAGCATTTGATCAGTGCTATATAATTTAAGAGTCAGTCTCAATAATTATATATGTTTATGTTCCTCCTTCTATGAAGATCCTAGTTCAGTCACTTACTGATAATTGAATTATAAGAATTGTGGTAGTACCAGAATCCAGAAAGTATAGTATCTCACAAAAGTGAGTACACCCCTCACATTTTTGTAAATATTTTATTATATCTTTTCATGTGACAACACTGAAGAAATGACACTGTGATACAATGTAAAGTAGTGAGTGTACAGCTTGTATAACAGTGTAAATTTGCTGTCCCCTCAAAATAACTCAACACACAGCCATTAATGTCTAAACCGCTGGCAACAAAAGCCCAAAGTGTCAATATTTTGTGTGGCCACCATTATTTTCCAGCACTGCCTTAACCCTCTTGGGCATGGAGTTCACCAGAGTTTCACAGGTTGCCACTGGAGTTCTCTTCCATTCCTCCATGACAACATCATGGAGCTGGTGGATGTTAGAGACCTTGCATTCCTCCACCTTCCATTTGAGGATGCCCCACAGATGCTCAATAGGGTTTAGGTCTGGAAACATGCTTGGTCGGTCCATCACCTTTACCCTCAGCTTCTTTAGCAAGGCAGTGGTCGTCTTGGAGGTGTGTTTGGGTTTGTTATCATATTGGAATACTGCCCTGCGGCCTAGTCTCTGAAGAGAGGGGATCATGATCTGCTTCAGTATGTCATAGTACATGTTGGCATTTATGGTTCCCTCAATGAATTGTAGCTCCCCAGTGCTGGCAGCACTCATGCAGCCCCAGACCATGACACTCCCACCACCATGCTTGACTGTAGGCAAGACACACTTGTCTTTGTACGCCTCACCTGGTTGCTGTCACACATGCCTGACACCATCTGAACCAAATACGTTTATCATGGTCTCATCAGACCACAGGACATGATTCCAGTAATCCATGTCCTTAGTCTGCTTGTCTTCAGCAAACTGTTTGCGAGCTTTCTTGTGCCTTATCTCTAGAAGAGACTTCCTTCTGGGACGACAGTCATGCAGACCAATTTGATGCAGCGTGCGACGTATGGACTGAACACTGACAGGCTGACCCCCACCCCTTCAACCTCTGCAGCAATGCTGGCAGCACTCATACGTCTATTTCCCAAAGACAACCTCTGATGCTAAGCATGTGAACTCAACTTCTTTGGTCGACCATGGCGAGGCCTGCTCTGAGTGGAACCTGTAATGTTAAACTGCTGTATGGTCTTGGCCACTGTGCTGCAGCTCAGTTTCAGGGTCTTGGCAATCTTCTTATAGCCTAGGGCATCTTTATGTAGAGCAACAATTCTTTTTTTCAGATCCTCAGAGAGTTCTTCGCCATGAGGTGCCATGTTGACCTTCCAGTGACCAGTATGAGAGAGTGAGAGTGATAACACCAAATTCAACACACCTGCTCCCCATTCACACCTGAGACCTTGTAATACTAGCAAGTCACATGACACTGGAGAGGGAAAATGGCTAATTGGGCCCAATTTTGACATTTTCCCCTAGGGGTGTACTCACTTTTGATGCCAGTGGTTTAGATATTAATGGCTGTGTGTTGAGTGATTTTGAGGGGACAGCAAATTTACACTGTTATACAAGCTGTGCACTCACTACTTTACATTGTAGCAAAGTGTCATTTCTTCAGTGTTGTCACATGAAAAGATATAATAAAATATTTACAAAAATGTATGGGGTGTACTCACTTTTGTGAGATACTACATATAAAAATACAGACTCCCTTCAGAAATAAAGAATGAATAAATATTCACACTGTGATAAAGAATATTTGGTTCACCCATCCATGTGTCAAATTCATATAGATATTTCAATGAAGTTTAAAGCCTAAAGAACTGGCTACCCCAACAAAAAAAATTACCAATCTCAAAACAGATGATAAACAGTGTATAAATAATTTAAGGAAAAAAAAAATGAAGGGCATTTAGCGTCCTTTTTTGAGTCTGGGCAATTTGTACTATCTTCTGTAGTGCCATGAAGGTCAGCAAGAGAATCCAGTGAGTGCTGAGGAGGACACAGGAGATTGACATTCCTAGAAGTGTATTCAGTGGATGATTTCTCAGCAACCAGGAGTCCAGGTAGCAGGAAAGGCAAGTTTTATGTTCCTTTGTGTTATGATGTTTTACTTATTTGATGGGGTTGCTAACAAACAACTCTGGGTTAAAGCAGAACTGAACTCTGGAAGCTGTGCCCAAACAAATTCAGGCAGAGGGCAAAGGACTGGTCGCTAGCTTTGTCAGTGGTCTTCCTGCAGCTGATCTCTACCCCATTACTGAATACTCATTGTGTGGAGGTGACCATCTTAAAGTGGAATTAAACTCCACTTTTTAAAGCTTACCTGTAGGTACAGTGAATGTCTCCTAAGCTTGTACTGTTTTATGTTGCACACACAACACACAATGCAACCACTGACATGTGCTCTTAGGATGGCATACCATGCTGAACCTTCAGAGCACTGTGCTGTAGCCGAGGGCTCCTGCATGCATGCGCAGGAGTGGCATCATCGCGGCCCCCGGCCACTCATACAGCCGGAGCCTGTCAACCTGGAAGGAAGACCGGGTGAAGATGGCAGCATCAGGGAGCCGTGACTGCACTGGAGGGCTCCATTTACAGGTCAGTCTGTCATAATGTAATGTGCTAGTATGCAGTGCGGACTAGTACATTATAGCTTATACCTGCATGGGAGCCCATTGCATTTTAATTTTCTGGCAGTTTAATGCCACTTTAATAGAGACAGCCCTGTGTTTCCTCATGTCAGAGCCTCCAGCAAGAAGAACAGTGAGCAGCACAGGAGTCACATTACCACATCTCACTCCAAATCTCCTGAGACTTAAGCCTCGTACACACGGGACGACGATCGTACGTACAATCATCGCAAATTGTATGTTGCTTAATGTAACTTGCATACTGACTGCACTACACGATCGTACGAGCACAGAAGAACATTCAGGTGCATGTAATTAGCATCCGGCCGTTCCTGACTTCTGAGCATGCGTGTTTTGCACAATACAACTTGTTGTACCAACTGCTCTGTACACACGATACAACGGTCGTATGAGCGCTTGTTGGTATGACCAAGTTTTCTAGTTTGCTCATACAACTCCCTTGCACGACCGTCGCAAGTTCGACTGTTCTAATCACACATACGAACGATCGATATCGCATACAACGGTCGTTAGTACGACCTGTTGTATACGATCGTCGTCCCGTGTGTACGATGCTTAACAGTCAGAAGCAGCAACACTTTAGATCTCACACTGCAGATATACAGATATATGGCATCCTCCCATATCAGGATGTGTACTGCTGTTTTTCAGAAAGAAGATAAATGGCATATTTTAGGGTACTGCTAAGGGGCAATTAAAAAGTAACTCCACTTTTGTAAAAGAAAAAAATCCCCGCTGGGTGATCAATGTACAGCACATTGCAAGGATTTTCACAAACTTTGTTGTAGGTTTCTACCTGTTTCTGCTCTGAAGAAGCAGTTTTTCAGTTTTCCGTTTTACCATGTCCTTTGGATGCTGATTTTGAATGGGAGGGTATCGCTCTTCATAATCACCTGATGCACTTTCAGTGTTCTGGTGTGGATGATTGCAGTGTCTGCATCCCTTTAGTTAAAAAAACTTAAAGAAAAGGAATTTTCCATTTCTTTTTCGGTGGAGGATGCCTAAAAATCTGTATAAAACGTATTAACCTGTGTAAAACGCAGGGGCGTAACGATAGGGGTTGCAGGGGTTGCAATTGCAACCGGGCCCCATGGTCCAGGGGGCCCATGTGCCTCCCTTGTACACCTGAATAGGAGGGATGGCGGGAGTGGCATTTAGAGGACCCAATCTCCTCCATTTTCCTCTATCCAGTTTACTTGTCTTCTGCTGTTCCCAGGGCCCCTGTGTGCTTCCCTGGTCCCCCTGGGGCCTGCTGCAGAACTTGTGAAAGGGCCCCACTGCAGTACCGTAATAAAAGGGACCCACGATGGGAGTAAAGGGCCCCAGGATCAGTGGGAAGAGGGAAGGGACCTGGCCAGGGGTCAGGGGGCCCTTCATAATTTCTTGCACCGGGGCCCTGAAGGTTCTAGTTACGCCTCTGGTAAAACGTAAACCTGTGCAGACTACTGGGGAAATCAGTGAATAAATCAATCAGAAATTGACACTTTTGGAAGTGTTCTATACACTAACTGTGCACAGAACGCCTCCAGATTGCCATATTGCATTTCATTTTACAGAAAATTACAGAGCTGTAGATTTAAAAGGAAATGTATATTAACAATACATTAAATATGTCTGGTGCAGCAATTGTACATGCTAAATTATTTTTTTTATTTCCTATATTTTTTTTCACCAAAGTGGAGTTACACATTATCATTAAGCAAATCTGCACTTTTAGAATTCAGTTCCACTTTACATGAAAACTTGGCTGTATTTTCTATTAGGAACATAATTTAAATCTGTAAATAAAACTTTAAAAACTATTAAAGCTTGTTTACTACTACAATGCAATTAGAAAGCAAGAATAACTTTCTTTGCTTGCATCCTCCATTCTTTAAATTGATCCGTGCTATGCCAGGCAACCCAGCAGTATAATCATGGGCGTCCGCAGGTAGGGGCAAGGGGGGGCAATTGCCCCCCCCCTGGAATCAGGGATGGGATTGGGGGTTCCACTAGGCCCTTATCCTCTTGAGGCATGTATGCAGTCTCTGATCGTATCTTGTGCCATGTCCACAGTCTCTGACCGTCTCCTGTACTATGTCTGCAGTCTCTAACCGTCTCCTGTACTATGTTCCCAGTCTCTGACCATCTCTTGTACTATGTCTGCAGTCTCCGACCATCTCCTGTACTATGTCCCCAGTCTCTGACCATCTCCTGTACTATGTCTGCAGTCTCTGACCATCTCTTGTAATATGTCTGCAGTCTCTGATCATCTCCTGTACTATGTCCCCAGTCTCTGACCATCTCCTGTACTATGTCTGCAGTCTCTGACCATCTCCTGTACTATGTCCACAGTCTCTGACCATCTCCTGTACTGTGTCTGCAGTCTCTGATCATTTCTTGTACTATGTCTGCAGTCTCTGACCATCTCCTGCACCATGTCTGCAGACTCTGACCATCTCCTGTACTACGTCTGCAGTCTCAGATTGTGATAATGTGATAATGACATTGTCGAAAAGGAGCAGAGCATGGATGACCTTAAAATGATGCCCCCCCCTGAAAAAAGTTCTGCGGACGCCCATGAGTATACGATTCATCTTTATGTATTTTTTCTTAAACACCCCCTTTCCCTTTAGCAGTTGAGATGCAACAAATAAAAATGTATAAGCAAAGTTCTCTATTTGGACTTTCCACATGGACATACAGACATGACTGTCTCCCTGTTGCAACGTGGGTATGCTAAACCAATAATCAGGCACTATATTAAAACTACAAAAAGTAGCAGGATACTCCACCCTCAGAAATCCCAGGTATTTTTTCTTATTCCTGGTGGGTGGCCACATTTACCTATACAATTTTAACCTATACTGTATAGGGAAAAGAAGTTTTAAAAAAATACCATTACTTACATTAAACTATAACTAAAGGCATTTTTGTCACACTAGATGCTCAAAAACCACAAAAAATACTCTGGATAAGGATGCTGCCCCGTCCTTAACAATGGGATAACAGACCCTTACCCGAGCATACAGCTCGGCAGGCCAGGAAATGGGAGGAACGAGCGAGCACCCCTCCGCCCTGCTAAACCGTACATGTCCTCAACATAGGGGTTGCTTTGTGGTAGGGGGGCTCCCCCTAAAGCACCTCTTCCCCACAACCCTGGCCCAGTGGTTTTGGGGGTGCGGAGGGGTGACCTTGACAAAGGGGCTCCCCCAATATGAATGAGTATGCAGTACATTATACCCCTGTCCATTCACCAAAATGATTCTAAAAGTACATAAAAAGGCACACACAGTGGTTGATTTACTAAAACTGGAGAGTTCAAAATCAGGTGCAGCTCTGCATAGAAACCAATCAGCTTCCATGTTTTTTGTCAAAGCTTAACCAGTTCCCTACCGACGCATAGTAAAATGACGTCGGCAGGGACTGGCTGTCGATCCGGGAGGACGTCATATGACGTCCTCCGCTTCTCGCCGCTACTGCGGGCCCCCAGGGGCCCGCACAGCGGCGATCGCGGATCGCTCGTCTGCCGGGGGGTTGTGCCCCCCCCAGATCGGGGTAAAGAGCCAATAAAATTGGCTCTTTACCCCGTGACCGGCTGTGTCCAATCACAGCCGGCCACAAACAAGCCTCACATGCACGCCGCTCGTGCGCGCCCCTGGGGCGCGCAGCGCGGCGATCGGAGCTGAGGCTTGTCCCTCGGACAAAGCCCAGCTCCGATCTGTGTAAAGAGCCAATAGATTTGGCTCTTTACCACATGACTGGCTGTGTACATG
>BLSH010305698.1:89028-109735 GCA_018402905.1 Glandirana rugosa | reverse complement strand
CAAGAAATGAGACAGGCCATCAGTGCATCAGGTGTGATCAATTTTCAATGATTTGCACCATAGTTTGTAGACTCTATAACTTTCACACAGACCAAATAATATACACTAATTTGGGTTATTTTTACCAAAGATAGGTAGCAGTATAGGTTTTGGCCAAAATTTATGAACAAAAATTACTTATTTGCAAAATTTTATCACAGAAACTAAAAAAAAGTGTTTTTTTTTCAAAATTTTCGCACTTTTTTCAATTATGTCGCAAAAAATAAAAAACCCAGAGGTTCTTAAATACCACCAAAAGAAAGCTCTATTTGTGTGAAAAAAATGATACAAAATTTGTTTGGGTGCAGTGTAGCATGAGAGAGTAATTGAGATTCAAAGTGTGAGAGCGCTGAAAGCTGAAAATTGGTCTGGGCAGGAAGGGGGTATAAACGTCCTGTATTCAAGTGGTTAATTAAACAAGCTGAAGTTAGAAGCTGATTGCCTACCATGCACAGCTGCACCAGATTTTGCAATCTTCAGTATTAGTAAATCAACCCCACAGTTTTTACAAGTCAAAAAAAACCCCCAAAAAGAACATCCCCGATGCAGATCCATCATGAATCGTGATAAACACCGGCCGCCGGAAAAAAAAGAAAATGTCTACACCCATCAAACCCATCTGCACCAATCTGACAGCTCTGCCACCTCCTGCCCCAAAATAAGCTAAGAGGCGAGTCCACCCCATGAAGTCATGGGGTGACCCTGCCCCTTGTGACATCATTGACCAGGGCATGCCATTATTTTTTTTAATTTTGGAGTGGGGTTTCCCTTAAAATCTATACCAGACCCGAAGCATTTTTTCTGCTCCTAAAAAGCTGAAACTTCATTAGTGTGCATGGGCACATAAGATAACACTATTTGTTTCTAGGGGGTAGAAAAAAGACACTCATAAGTAACTGCTAGGAGCTTCAATATAAGCTAGTGTGCATGGAGCCTTTCTTTAAAAGGCATTCCATACAGTGTAAGTGCCCTTGTTACTCTTTCACAGAAAAAAAGGATGTAATCTTTCTAAAACAAATGGGGTTATGTATATGTTCAGTTCAGGTGTCAAACCTGTTTAGGATGAAATATACAGTCTCACATGGATTCTGCTTTCTGTGATTTGTAGTTACATCTCGTAGACTTGCAAGATGAAAATATTAAACTGCAAGAAAATATCATTTGATTTCCCACCCCTGTTGTGCTTTGATAATTCATTATGTGTATTGATTAACCCTAACCCTGGCACATTCTGAATTATGTATTTCATAGATGTGTTAAAACACTTACAATTGATATTTACTTTTGAATGAGAGTTCGGAGGTTCCAGAGAGCTATGTGGGCATTAGTGGGTCCAGGACAAAAGTCTCATATGTAACCTGCTATGATCCTGTACATATAAAGAAAGACGTGGATTTAGTATTTTAGGTAGTTAAGATATTCTTTTTCATCGTATAGTATTGTATATTGTACTACATTTTTACTTTTGATATACAGGTAAACGTACATTTAATTAAGTTAAAGTGAACTTGTGGCGAGTCTATTGCCATTCAAGTATTTATATTAACAAGCAGTAAATGCATTTTAATGCAAGCATTCATTTATCTCTGTAGCTGCAGGTACTGTGAAGCAATCCATTCTCAAATTGACAGGAAAAGCACAGAATCATTTTCTTAGCAACTCTGCTCCCCCTGCTTCTTCTTCCCATCATTGGCTCAGCTGCTTAGCTCCCCTGGATGCTCCCTGCTAGCAGTGACTCAGCAGTTCAGCTTTGCATGTTCACATACCAGCAGTGAATTAGCTCACCTGGCTGCCCCTTCCCCAGCAAGAGCAGCTTAGCCCATTCTTCACTACCCTCCCAGCAGCTAGCAGTGACTCAGGTGAATTCCAGAGCCGATTAATTACATAATACAAGTATAGGTTTCTTGTTTAGTAGTGCTGAACAATGGTGGAGCTGAACTGAGTGTCAGTGCAAGTATACCAGTCAGTGCCGGTTCAAACTAGTGTGATGACAGACATTGCATGTGATTCGCACTGCATTGCTGTTCACATCACGTGCGATGTGTGCGATGCGATTTCAGCCACAGAAACGTTATGGCTGAAATCACATCGCATTCGCACCAAAATGGTGCAGGACCCTTTTTTTTGGTCCACACTGAAATCCAGTGGCAGCTGGTGAAGTTTTAAGATGGGGGGGGGGGGCAGGCCCCTCCCTTATTTTTTGACCCCTCCTACTTCTAATAAGCCCCACCTCTTATAGAATCCACCCATTCTGTCCCCTGTATTACACATAATGTGTCAGGAGTACACAGCTCAACATCACAGGACACAGTATACAGCTTGGCATCACAGGGCACAGTATAAAGCTTAGCATCACAGGACACAGTATACAGCTCAGCATCACAGGGCACAGTATACAGCTCAGTATCACAGGTGGGGTATATAGCAGCCAGTACCACAGGACACAGTATAGAGCCCCAGCATCACAGGTGGGGTATATAGCAGCCAGTATCACAGGTGGGGTACACTGCAGCCAATAACACAGGTGGGGGTAAATTGCAGCCAATAACACAGGTGGGGGTACATTGCAGACAATAACACAGATGGGGTAAATTGCAGCCAATATCACAGGTGGGGTACATTGCAGCCAGTATCACAGGTGGGGGTAAATTGCAGCCAATAACACAGGTGGGGGTAAATTGCAGCCAATAACAGAGGTGGGGGTACATTGCAGCCAATATCACAGGTGAGGGTACATTGCAGCCAATATCACAGGTGGGGGTACTTTGCAGCCAATATCACAGGTGAGGGTAAATTGCAGCCCATATCACAGGTGGGGGTAAATTGCAGCCAATAACCCAGGTGGGGGTACTTTGCAGCCAATATCACAGGTGGGGGTACATTGCAGCCAATATCACAGGTGGGGGGTACTTTGCAGCCAGTATCACAGGTGGGGGTACTTTGCAGCCAATATCACAGGTGGGGGTACTTTGCAGCCAATATCCCAGGTGGGGGTACTTTGCAGCCAGTATCACAGGTGGGGGTACATTGCAGAGACATCCCCCCCCCCCCGGAAGTCGGACAAGTCCCGCACTTACCCCATCTAATAGGCAGGTAGGCAGGAGTGTGCAGAGATTGGCATGTGGACAGCTGGCTGGAGCCTTTCCCCATCAGTCCGTCGCTCATCGTGGCACGATCATACGGTCACTGGTCAGGGTCTACGTGGGAGCGGGAGTCACGTCCGCCGCCACAGTGACCCACCCCCGCCCACCGCATCCATGCCATCCAATCACACTGAGCCACAGGCTCAGGGCAGCCTGTTCAGCGCACATCCATAGGCTTTAATGGCTGACCAATAGGTCACTACTTGGCTGTCAGGTGACAGCCAAGGAGTCAAAAAAAAAAAAAAAAAAGGCAATGTATCGGCGCCTCCTGTAGGGGCCGGGCTGACTTTTTTTTTTCTTCTTAGCCAGCAGGGAGGCAGCGCCCAAGCGCCCCTTACAGACCGGCTACCCCTGCTGGAATCGGATCGCATGAGTGTTCACATCTATGCGATCCGATTCCTGCACCATTTCACAGTTCGCACTGCAATCTGTGAACAAATTTGGGGGTGTCATTAACTTTGTATTGACACCCGCAGTGATTCGCAGATCTCAGTGTAAACCACTGTGCGATTCAGATGCAATGCGGGAACTCGCACTAGATTCGGAGGGTTTCCGCATCGCACCAGTATGAACCGAGCCTTAAGACCCGTACACACAATGCAAAATTCGGACGGGAATTTTCGTTCGACAGCCGATCGTCCCGAAATTCTTACCGTTAGTATGCTCCTTTCGACAGCCAATTTTTATTTTTCCTAAGACAAAAGCTGGATGTGCAGACTAGAATTTTTTTTTCGTACGGCAACTCAACGTCCGATTTTCGTATCATTAGCACGGTTTCATCCGAAAAAAATCTTACGATCACGACTAAGCATGCTTAGAAATGAAAAAATACATATAAAGCTATTCAACACATTATGTCACTTCTGACATTGAATGCGGTCGTACGAAAATTTTTGCATTGTTAGTAACCTCTTCACTTTTGACATGAGACAAGCATCCAAAAAACAGACGTTCTGTCGTCCGAAATTTGCATCGTGTGTATGAGGCTTTAGTCTGACTGATGTAAAACAATGCCCTTGATTGTGGCTGAGATTTTTATCAGCAGCTGGTAATCAGCGAGTCTGAATGTACACAATATAGCTACAAGTTTGTTGACCATCTTGACAATCACGATCACACATATATGCGCTTGGTAGGCATTTCATGTCAAAATGATGGGCATTAATATTCAGTCCCTTCCTTTATGGCTCTAAAGCCTCGTACACATGTTTAGATTTTCAGACGACAGAACGTCCGTTTTTTGTTGGATGCTTGTATCATGTCGAAAGTGAGGAGCGTACTAACAATACAAAAATTTGCGTATGACCGAATTCAACATCAGAAATGACGTAATATGTTGAATAGCTTAGTATGTATTTTTTCATTTCCGAGTATGCGTAGTCTTGATCATATGATTTTTTTTGTACGAAAAGTGTACTAATGATACGAAAATCGGACGTTGCCTTGATGTATGAAAACATTTTTCTAGCCTGCACATCCAGCTTTTTTCGTCCGAAAAATCTAAATCGGCTGTTAAAAGGAGCATACTAACAGTAAGAATTTTGGACAATTGGTCGTCTTACGAAAATTCCCGTCCGAAATTTGCATCGTGTGTATGGGGCTTTACAGTCTCCACCTTTCTGGAAAGGCTTTCCACAAGATATTGGAGTGTGTCTGTGGGAATTTGTGTCCATTCAGCCATTTGTTAGATCAGGTTGGATGAGAAGACCTGTCTTACAATCAGCATTCCAGTTCATCCAGGGCCCCACCCCTTATAGAATCGACCCACTACGTCCCCTGTATTCCACATATTGTGTCAGGAGTATACAGCTCGGCATCACAGGACACAGTATACAGCCCCAGCATCACAGGACACAGTGTACAGCTCAGCATCACAGGACACAGTATACAGCTCAGCATCACAGGATGCAGTGTACAGCTCCAGCATCACAGGACACAGTATGCAGCCAGTAACACAGGTAGGTGTATATTGCAGCCAGTAACACAGTATGCAGCCAGTAACACAGGTGGGGTATATTGCAGTCAGTTACACAGTTAAAGATGTACACTGACCTCCACATGCATACAGTTCATTCTGGCCCCTGTTTGCTAAAATGACTGACTCCTACACATGGCCAGGAGTGCCATCATCCTGCACCAGGCAATCAATATCACCAAAGACTAACACCAAGAAGAAGCCAGGAAGAAAATGGCAGCACTGGTGAGGGACCTGAAACTACACAGTTTTTGCTGTGCTGTCTCTTTGATTAAACCTGAATTCTCTGAGAATTCTTTATCATGTATTACAAGGGTATTATAGATCATATTTACATTTTATTTACAATGGGGTTAATTTACTAACACTGGAGATTGCAAAATCGGGTGCAGCTATACCTGGTAGCCAATCTGCATCTAACTGCAGAGCTTCACCAGATTTTGCACTCTCAAGTTTTAGTAAATCAACCACATAGTGTATAAGTTTAGTTTGAAATATATGGTTTATATCCCTGTATGTCCAGCCAAGCCCTTTTTTCATTGTGGTGGATAATGTGAGAAAGGATTAGAACCGCTGTCAGCTGCTTATTGCTATTTGGGACTTAGTTACAAATATTTCTCTTCACTTGCTGTCCTGCTGAGAAAATGTTACCAGGGAGAACGTGAGAGTATCGACTCCAATGGTGACACATACAGAGTAGGGGAAGGCTAGATGCCAAGACCTTGGTCTGAACCTGGATCTAGCTGCCAAGCCCTGGGTCTGAACCCATGACCTCTGCTGTATCTGGCAATGTCTCTTCTTTTTCCTTCTACCTTTTTTTCTCATGAACCTTGAACTCTTAGCTCCTCCCATGAACTTCCTATTTAAGTGTAACATTCTCCTAGATAGGTGCTAGAATTAGTTAGCTTTAGTGCTGGCTCTCTGTGTTCATTGGAGCTGTGTGTGTTTTGTTAAGGAAATTTAGTTAGTCTCGCTGTAACCAGTGTGGTTGCAATTGCTGTGTTAGGTAAATTAGGTTGTGCTCACTGTAACCAATGCAGCTGCATCTGATTAGCAGGGCTTTTTTTCAGCTGGAACTTGAACCACCTCTGGCTCAGACCCTTTGCTCCCTGCTCACCACTATTACTTGAAAACACAAAAGACCGGCTTCTATGCTTACAAGTGACAGCTTGTTCCCCAACAGCTCAAACAGATCTCCTGAGTGGCTCCCACTAAGTGGGATGGGAACAAGGGAGATGCAGGTACCCGGGGTGCAGTGCAGATCCTAACATCACCACTGGATTATCTCCCCACAAGTGAGAGAGGTAGAGTTGACTGGGTGCTTCAGCTTAATACAGCAACAAAAATAAGACGCGTGGAAGATGATGGCGCTTTTAAGGAGAAAGGGAGAAGATGGGGGCAGTGTGGGGGGGGGGGGTTGCATGCAGAGGTCAGAGCTAAAGAGAGATGAACGTGGGATGGGGGTGTAGAGGTAAGCAGCTGTGGAAGAAGGCTGAATTCTGCACTCTGTATGCTGTGCACCCCTAAACTCAGCAGTATTTAGTTAGCACACCCCGAACACTGCAGTCTGTGTGTAAACACCCTCAAACTCTGCGCTCTGTACATAATGCACTCCTGGTATTTAATGGCCCTGTTAAGACCCTCCCACTGTTAGTGAAATGTGACCACACCCACTATTTGATGTGGTTTGGAGGGTGTGTGTAAAGGGGGTGGGGATCGGGTCGTGAATGAGTTCCTGTACCTATTTTGCGAGAAAAAAAGCCCTGCTGATTAGTTAGGTCTGTTCAGTGTTTCAGCTGTTGCTAGTTTGACTGCCCCCTCTGCTTTCCAAAGAGCTGCAGAGTTCTCTAAAACATAGGTGTAAGGCAATGCAAGCGGCAGTATGAATATTTATACAGCCCTGACTAACCCCAGGGAGCGTGGCCCTGAAGGCTGCTTGGAGCCTATATAAATATTCTGAGACACAGAGTTTCTAGGTCTTTGCCTGGGCAAAGTCAAGCCTGGAGGACTTGCTGCTTTCCAGGACAGTGCTGCCATTTGCTTTCTGTTTGTGAGACCTCAGGTGGACGACCTGAGAGCCTGAATGCTGAAGCTACAGAGAGCTGACTGAGGGTCCGTCTTCTGAAGATCTAGTCTGGTATTACTAAGGAAAGGAGTCACTTGGAAGTTGGAAGGAGGCAACCAACTGTCCCTGGATATTTTGTGAGTACAGTCTGCTGAGAGAGATCTTAGAGATTTTTGGGCTGCTGCCTGGATGGTGAAGCTACAGAGAGCTGACTGAGGGTCCGTCTTCTGAAGGTCTAGTCTGGTATTACTAAAGAAATGTGTCACTTGGAAGTTGGAAGGAGGCAACCAACTGTCCCTGGACATTTTGTGAACACAGTCTGCTGTGAGAGATCTTCGAGATTTTTGGGCTGCTGCCACCTCTCTTGTACTAGAGAGTCAGCTTTGTGTGTTTGACCAAAGGGGACATCGGCTGGTGTCCTAAAGAGCTCAGTGTATTTAGTTGTTTGTGAAGGGACTTTGTTCTTGGAGTTCTAAAGCAGGGGTCTCCAAACTGCAGCCCTGGGGATGGATGTGGCCCTTTGCTTGCCTTTATCTGGCCCTTGGAGCACTATTCCATCCACTGACACCAACAATGGGGCATAATTCCTGTCGCTGACACCAACAATGGGACACTATTCCTCCCATTGAGGCCAATGATGGGGCACTATTCCTTTTATTGACGCCAATGATGGGGCACTATTCCTCTCACTGCATGACAGGATATTTTCTACTGCCATTGGCCCTAGTTCAGTCCCCCTATAGTCTGAAGGACAGTAAACTGGTCCTTTGTTTAGAGAGTTTGGAGATCCCTGCTTGAAAGAAAGAAGCCTGCTTTTCACTACAAGTCAAGTCCACAGTTTGCTATTGCAAGAAGTTCTGCTTCAGCTTTTGAGAAAGGAGTATACCTTCCTCAACCTATACATAGTTCTCTTTTTGGAGTATCCCAATCAATTCCCTCAACCCTATCCCAGTTACTCCAAAAATAAAAACAACAAAAATAACACTCCTAGACAAAGAGTGACTGTGAGCGTATGTCTGGCTGCGGAGTAATCCACTGTGAAAGAACCTGGGAAAATTTCCAGCGGCTCCTTCAGGGGTAAGCGATACCTAAGCCATACCTTTTTACGTCCTGTTTGCCAAATTATTGTGCTTTCTCCAACCAATATCCCACTCTTGTCACTCCCGCTGCCGTCCAATTGTTCTCTACCACTCGTTACCAACCTTTGGCTCGTTCCTCGACTATGTTTCTGTCTGACTCTCTCCGGCTACTAATTGGTACTGACCCTTGGTTTTTTCATCAACTATGCTTCTGATTTAACTGCTACCTGCCTCCCGCTTGCTCTTTTCCCACTGGGGCAATCCTGAGGGCTGTGACCTGGCATTGGCATGCAGTGAAACCCATCCATCAGGAGGTCTGGTGCAGACTCATTTGAGAACCATCCATGCTCTTACTACACTTTACAAGTGCAGTTACTCCAGAGTTTATTAAATGAAGTAAAGCTTCACTTTACAAAGAATACCCAATCATGTGCAAAAAAAAAAAATAGCATTTTTGCTTGCAAGTCATTGGTTGATTGAAACCAGCAGAGCTCTACCTTATTTACTAAGCTTCTGATCAAATGCACTTCTAAAGTGAACGGTCTATTTACCTTTAGTATCAACCCCAATGCCTCCAAATATCTGGACCCACAGCTCACTGAAAACATGAATTCCAATAAGGTCAGAAGGAAAGGGTTGGTCTATTTACATATCATTTCCACAAATTATAGAGGAAGTGAGATCAGTTTGACATCTTATGTAATTCTACAAGAGATGGGGGTTCAGTTTAATATCTACTATGCACCTTGTTGCAGTAAGGATATTTGTTTGCTTGACTTTTTTGTAATCTTTATATTAAATAAATCCATGAAGTTCTCCAGCTGGAACTGTAAAAAATGAAAAATGACTGCTTTAGATGACGTTAAGATGTTCTTTTTTTTTCTCACCAAGTTCACATAATTATCCTTCGAAGTATAGCTTGAGACGTGATAGTTTTATTAAATGAATTCACCCTGAGTTTCATTTACCACTTCACAGCATCCAATATTGTCAACATTGTTTAATTAAAAAGTTTTCAACAGCAGCGACTGGTTTTCCACTCTAAAAACAGCCAGTAGATCATGTTAAAGCAGGTGAGTTAAAGCAGCTATCCTCCAGTCCTTAGTGGTCTCTTGTAGTAAAAGGGGTTTCTGTTTCAACTACAACATCATCTATTCACAACTGGAAGCCAAGAATAAACTCTCATGGATTATGACCCATGAGAAATTAGCCAGCATCCATTTAGATTAAAAAAATAAAATGTAAGAAGATCTTGTGGCCTTGGCTTTGAGATTTGCAAAGTACAGACTGATATGGTGAGGGTAGCAGTACTTGGAGCCTGGTCCTGAAGGAGGGTCTACTAATGGGGACACACTTTTTCTACTCTAATTGCTTCTGTTCTTTCTCCCCCCACCCCCTTTTTTGAATCTTTCCCTATCTTTCTACTTACGTTTGATTTTGAAGATTGTTTATACGGCGCAGTTACACAACTCAAATCGGGCTGTAATCCCACACTCCTATACAGATGTTATAACACTTTATTTTTTGATTACTTTATGGTTAGAGTTGAGCGAACCCGGACTGTAAAGTTCAGGTCCGTACCGAACTTTGGGGTGTCCGGGACCCGGACTTTTAAAAAAAAGTCCGGGTTCGGGTCTGGGGTTCTGGTATTTTATTACACGTGTTGAATAGCTGCCAAGGGCAGCCAATCAACAAGTATTTCACTGGTTTGCCCTTAGAAGCCATCACAGCCATGCCTACTAATTGCATGGCTGTGATTGGCCAGTGCACCATGTGACCCAGCCTCTATATGGGGTTGGAGTCACCGTGCTGCATGTCATATGCTCTCAGGATAGTTTAGGGAGAGGATGCTGCTGGCTCTGTGAGGGACAGATTGCAGATATTATAGAACACCTCATCCTGCATTACTGAACGATCTGATTGTGGACTAGGGAGAGATACTAGTACTGCTGCTTTGAGGGACAGATTGCAGACCTCATCCTGCTGCACAGAACGATCTGACTGGACTAGGTAGAGTCTGTTGCTTTAAGGGAAAGATTATTGTTCTAAAATCATCTCCAAGTTGTACAGGGAAAGGTTCCAGCTGTTGCTTTAAGGGAAAGATTATTGTTCTAAAATCATCTCCAAGTTGTACAGGAAAAGGTTCCAGCTGTTGCTTTAAGGGAAAGATTATTGTTCTAAAATCATCTCCAAGTTGTATAGGCAAAGTGTATTCTAGCCGCATAGAAGCCATATTATTGTTATAAAATCATCTCCAAGTTCTATAGGCAAAGTGTATTCTAGCCCCATAGAGCCATATTATTGTTATAACATCATCTCCAAGTTCTATAGGCAAAGTGTATTCTAGCCGCATAGAGCCATATTATTGGAAATGATTTTATAACAATAATATGGCTCTATGTGGCTAGAATACTTTAGAATCTAAAATAATGTCCAAGTTCTATAGGGAGAGGTTCCTGCTGTTGCTTAAAGGGACAGATTATTGTTTCTTGCACAAAATTAAAAAAGTGCATCTACATAGCTGGCTTAAAAAAAAAAAAAAAAAATTCTAAAAACTACATTTGCGGCCAGCGGTGCATTTCTTGAACAAAAATAACAAAAACACTGTTGGCTACCTCCTCCTCCGCCACTTTCACCGCCTCCTCAACCTCCAACTCCACATCCACCTCCATTTTTGATTTTTTTATGTGATTTTAGCTTAAAAATTATTTTAAGTTATTTCCCTATCCCCATTTCTTTGTAGGGCACTTGTCCAACTCTTACCCCCATTTTCCTTCCTTTTGCAGACCTCTAGGACTTGCCAGGACTTTGTTACAGCCATTTTTGTGCCTAAAAGTTCAGGTCCCCATTGATTTCAATGGGGTTCAGGGTCCGGGTCAAAGTTCGGGTCAAATCCGGACCCGAACCCGGACTTTGTCCGTAAGTTCGGCCGAACCTGTCAAACCCGGACTTCCAGAGGTTCAATCAACTCTATTTATGGTTGCCAAAAACACTGTTTATGCCCCATTCAGGTAAAGGGATTGTATGCAACACTAGAGGGCTTTGGAGGATTTCATACAATTTGCATAACCTAACGTTGTATGACTCTTTTACACATGTGTCTCATGTGGCTTAGTGCCTTATTCAGAACTGTTGACTTCCAGGACAGGTGAGAAATTGAAGGTGCACTTCATGTTGTCTTAAATGTGCTTCTGGTTTGTAATATCCAATTGGCGTTGGGCAAGAAACGCCGCTTTCATTTCTTGCCTGACCAGAGACACGCACAATGCTTCCCCCATTTCATTTTAATACTATTTGGACTGGAAGCGAAGAGGGTGCTTACTGTTGGACCCTAGCTGCATATTGTGAACATAATGAGACTCAAGGATACAACAAAGGCTAGCCTTCATCTATATCCATCTCTCTATTTATACACAGTGAAGTGTTGGTACTTTGACAGTAGTTACATGAGGGGCCAAAATATTGTTCTTGCACAGCGGACCCTTAATGAGAACTATTGGAAGAAAGGCTTGTATGAAAACAGGAGGGGGTCTATGGTCTATAGGAAGATAAATCTGTTTTTTTTTTTCTGGAAGAACTCAACAGTAAATGGACTAATATACAAGTTCCTGCCAAGCTCAGGTGTTCATGTTATGTTCCACAGCTCAGAGAGTATTTATGTAATTAATGGACAGGTAGCTTGGCGCAACTGCTTATGAACCTCCTCTGCTAAAGGGCACATCTCCATTGCATTTCTTAGTTATTACTGAGCTGAGTTTCTAGCTTTACAACATAAACATTCAGCTAGTCAGCATACCAAATTAAACTGTTTGAACATTTAGGTTTAAAGACAGATTTTTGTTGCAAACATTTGCAAATACACGTGAAACCGCACTGACACACAAATGCACCTCTATAAAGTGTGCAAAGTTTTGTGTTTTCTTTGTTTCTTCTATTTATGTGTTTTGTGTATTGATCCCTCCAAATCAATGCAGCTAAAAATCACCAGTGTGACATGATCATCAACAGATGCAAAGGATAACATGAGTAGCTACTGAACCTGGCGACTATCTTGCTTGCTCCAAATGCTGCAAAAATTCATCACTGCGCAATTAAGCTATAAATTATTTTAGGCAAATTCAGATTCTACAATAAGACCCCTTTCACACTGAGGTGGTTTTCGGGCGCTTTAAAGCTAAACATAGCGCCTGAAAAGCTCCTGAAAACTGCATCCCATTCATTTCAATGGATGCTTTGACACTGGGGTGGTGCACTTGTGGGGTGGTGAAAAAAGTCCTGCAAGCAGCATCTTTGGGGCATGTTTGCAGCGCTTTAAAAAGCACCTCAAAAACACCCCTGTCCATTGAAATGAATGGGCAGCGCTTCCAAAGCCCCTGAAAAGAGCTTCAAAAGTGCGGCAAAACGGCTCTTTTTTAGTTTTTTCTTTAAGGTCACGTGACCTAGCGCCTCAAAAGTGCCGCAAAAACAACCAGCGTTTTATCTGCAGTTTTTGCAGTGACTCAGTGTGAAAGGGGTCTTAAGGAGATGTGATTGAAATTACCCTGCTTGAACATGGTGGAAGAATCCAAATGCTTTCTGTGAGATTGACATAATATTTTTCCATTTCAATTCCAATTTTATTGAAAATTTCCTTTTTTATCGAAGCTCATCATTTTTTTTGCCCAGTTTTGACTTTACAATAAACCAAATTCTGGTAGTCGATTGAACTGGTGGGTGGTAGATCACTTCATTTCTGGTGACTTTTGATTGTATTCTGGATTACCGGAGGATCAGAATGGTTGAAATTGACTGAAATTACCACATGTGTTGCTAGTTTATGATATCAAACTTCAGAGTCTGAGGTCTCACTGAGTACCAGCTGAGGAGGCAAGATTTTCTGCTGTGCAGCAGGGGACAAAATAAAAGCTGTTATAGAACTTGCACCAGGAAGTACAATAAATGAGGGAGGGAGGGAGGGGGGGTGGGGGGGGGATGAAAATAAATAAAAAATATAAAATGTAATTACATTTTTAGGAAAAACATTTTTGTCTATAAAAATACAAGTTCAAACATTCAGTGGAAAAATAACATTGCTTATAGTGTCCTTTTAAGCTTTTATTACCAATGGAAATGTACAAGCTGTACAATCGAGGGATGCTAGAACAGTTGACACAACTGCTCTCTAATATTTTAAAGCGAATGAGAGTTTTAGTATTCCAGTCACTGAACGAGTTTTGTTCTTATTTAGCAACCATCTGCAAAATTCCCTCAAGAGCCAAGCACACTGCGAAAAAACGGCCAAAGAAGTTGGCAATCTCATAGTTGTTCAAGAATAGCTGAAAAAAAGTTTTGGTCTGTGATGAAAGTTTTTCTAAAAGATGATAGTTTTTGCATCTCATATAATTTTGTGTTCAAATTGGAAAAGATTTTAAACATTGATGGAACACTCAAAGTTGGGTGACCCTCTTTGAGTAATGCTGTATAATTACCCATATGAATGTTATTATACAGTATACTGTAGCTCCTAATGCCCCTAAGCTTTCTTAAAATTTGTGGTCACATCCATTTTCCAAGCTATTGAGAAAAAAAGATTGGTACTATCTGGCTGAGATAGGATGAGCTGGGATCCTCTGGAGGTCCTATCTCTTCCCTACTCTGTACAAAACTTTTTTAAAAAAAGGTTTAGGGCAGTAATAGTGACACTTTAACTAATGAGGTCATAAAATATGATTCGGTCTGACAGTGCAGATGAAGAACACATTTGGAATTAACCGTAAAATTAAGTTAAATTCCCACCAATTTCATTATTTATTATTTATTTTAATAAATGGGTTTCCCACAGGTAATCCTGTTTTCTCCCATAATCCTGAAAACATATTTGCTGGAGGTTTGCTGGCTTCCACACAATCAGGTCCTTCAGTGTGGCCATGTGCGGGATTTTGAGGATAACATTTAACTCAAGGCTTCTTTGTGGAGACTAGTGTAAGGGCCAGTTCACACTTGCGTGGCGCGAAGCGGCGCGATGCGGCGCTCGTGGCGATCTCAACGCGGCTTGCGAGGAGACTTCTATCATAGAAGTCAATGCAAGCCGTCTGAGATTGCCCTGAAAATAGTGCAGGGACCATTTTTCTAAGGCGGAGCGAAGCGATTCGCTCCTATTAGAATGGTTCCATTGCACAGCATTGAGGCGAATTGTCAGGCGACTCAAGTCGCCTGACAATTCGCCTAGATGTGAACGGGCCGCGAAGTCGTGCCGCTTCACGCCGCGCAAGTGTGAACCGGCCCTTAGGGTCCTTTCACACATACGGACCATTCATCAGTTCATCAGTTCATCAGTTCCGTCGCATCAAAACGGATGAAGTATTCATCCGTTTTTCCATCTGTTTTTCCTCTGTGGTCATCGGTTTTTCATCAGTTTTTTTTACATACACTACCAATGCAAAAACAGACAAAAAACTGACCATTCGTCAGTTTACATCCGTTTTTCGTCTGGTCCGTTTTTTTGACGGATGAAAAATAGGGCTTTCATCCGTGCAGAAAAATGGATGTTGACGGAAGCAGATGAAAACGGATGCAAATGAATGATCATCCGTTGTCATTCATTTTTCCATAGAGATGCATTGATGTCCGTTTTTCATCCGTCAGCAGATGGATGAAAAACGGACAAACGGTCCGTATGTGTGAAAGGGGCCTTAATGGTTTAACGTTTCTTGTAAATTATTGTGCTGGGGTTATATAAACTAATATAGTTAATTATTTCAATGGGAATAAAACATGAAACCAAGGGTTCCAATGAAGCCTCGACAAACAAACTCTGCCAACATTATTGTATTTTAGCACATCTTATATTCACTGTTATTCAATTTAATTCAACATATAGCATAAACATGAAAGTAACAAGTTAAGATTTGTAGCCGTCCTAATTGAAAAGGAGATACTTAATTCACCTTTCACGTTCATCTTAAAGGAAGGATCTAATAAATGTTAGACTATGTAATGTGGTCTTTGAAGGGCATGTCAAAGCTTTTCCTTACCAAGGGTGTTGCTAGGGTGCCAAAAGACCTGGGGCAGCTCTAGGCAACTAGAGTGAAAAGATGTTGTGCTTGTAGAATACAATAATGAGGCTGTTTCTTGCCCTCCTTGTGATCTCTTCTTCCTCCTTTTTCTTTCATACGTTCCATATTATTTTTCTCCTTTCACTTTCTGCTGTTTACCGTAGAACCCAACCAGAAGTGTTCCTGCCGTTTGCTGACAGTTTCCCAAGGTCAGAGCATCAAGGCATTCTAAGGGCTCATTCAGACATGTGACTAGGGGGTGATTAAAGAAGGCAGTTGAGCTGCCTGATTGGCCACCCAAACTATGACATGCAGACGCTCAGGGCTGTACACATGCACAGCTGCAAAGCAAATCATTAAACCCCCTGACACATTAGGCAGGCAGTTCTGCCTTAAAATACAACCAATCAAAATGAATGAAGCCGCTCTGCAACTATGTGAAATGCGGTGCAGCAGTTTTTTTGGGTTAAACCAGCAGTGAGGAGAGGACATATTGCCTACCAGCCACCTGTCAACAACCCTCTAAAATGCGATCTAACACAGACCAATTTTCAAATGGGAAGCAATGGCTGCCGCACATGAGGAAAAAGCCCTTATAGGCAGCGCAACACCGCTGTTTTAAACATCCAGTTTACAGCTTTGCTTGATCACAGTAAAACTCCAGGCACATGGCTAAATATAATTTTGAAATACATATACTGAAACTGCTTTACCTACCAAAGAATTTGTATTTCCCTAATTCCAGTTTTGAGATTTGCACAGCCCTGCAGACAGTTAAAGTTATTGTAAAGTCTCATTTTTTTGTCTCTAAAAATAACAAACATGTTATACTTACCTGCTCTGTTGCAGTAGTTTTGCACAGAGCACCCCAGATCCTCCTCTTCTAGGGTCCCTCTTCTGCTCTCTTGGCCCCTCCCTCCTTTCGAGTGACCCCACAGCAAGCAGCTTGCTATGGGGGCACCTGAACCGAACCACAGCTCCCTGTGTCCATTCAGACACAAATCCCCCTTTCGGCCCTGCCCCCTCTCTTTCCTGATTGGCTAACTGACTTTGATTGACAGCAGCGGGAGTCAATGGCACCGCTGCTGTGTCTCATAGGATGCATTAAGATAAAAAAACCTTCTGACTTTAAAACAACTTTAGGTCAAGCTGTTGACCTGATTTTGATTTGCTGCAGTTGGGCAATAAAATGTAGTCATCTTATAGGCAGGTACAGGTTTTCCTCCATACAGTAGGTTGTGTTGTCACTATACAGATGGTCTGTGGGGGGAATTTTTCTCTGGGGGACCCCGTAAGTGTCTCAGAGGAGGCATCTGTCTGATTGGATGATGCAACTTCTGATGACCTCTAGCAGCCATCTTAGTGGGGGATGCTATAAATTAGAATGCCTGGAGCTAGTGTTGGGTCAGGGACACAGACCCTGAGAGAGTCAATAGCACAAGGAGATGCTAACTGATGAGTAGTGATAGCTCAGGGACTACACTTGTGCAGGAGAAACATTCCGGTGTCTGTATAAGTGAAGTGGGGCTCCCTTCCACAGCATCAGAGTGCTGCCTCAGTACACTGGTAACCGCTATCCTCCTACCAACTGTTCTACTGCATGAATGTCAGTGCCTATAAATGACAGGTCCCCACCAGTTTGTTGTGCAGCGCCCTCTACCATAGGTAGGTGCTTAGGAGTAGATTTTTGTTCAGAGTAGGCAAATTTAGTCAGGTCTGACTGGGAGTCCTGCTTATTTTGATTCTGGGCAGGGGAGTGACCCAGGGAGGACTGGAGACCTGCATGAAGCAACACCCCTTGGTTACCCCTCCCCTCTTCTTCAGAAAGTTCTGGAAAAGGAGATGGGAAGAGGAGGTGAGGCTTTCTGAGGTATGTTAAGGAGCCCTGACCAATCCCCAACTTGGATTGGCAGGAGGCAGGCCTCCTTAAATACTGTGGTCTGCCCAGTGGAGGGAGAAGAGTTTGGGGGGAAGTGACGGAGATGGAATAGTGTGGAGGCTGTTGGGGCCTGAAGGAGCCCCTAGTCTGGGAAGGGGGGTGACCTCGGCCTGGGAGACCTCGGGTGCAGCCAGGAGGAGAGAGAGATCCTGGAGTAGAGGCATAAGAGTGAGAACACTATCAGAGAGATCTCCAGGAGGAACTACAAGTAACAGGTAACAGGTGTCGGTGAGTGACACATCCCAGGGAAGTGGAGATGCACAAAGCAGATTGGGAGGAAGACAGTCTAAAAGAGGTGCAGGAGGAGACTGGGAACTGGTGTCATGGGCAAGGTGAAGATGGGCTGGGAGATGTCGTTGTGGCTAGCTAGCACCAACAAACTAACTTCTACACAAGGAGAACCTCAACCCCAAGCCCGTTAAGGGTGGTCCGGAGGCCTGGTAAACCTACATCAGGTCTCACATGTGCTAGCTAGGCTGAGCAAGACTGTTTGGAAGCTTGGTAAATTTCCTTCCAGGCCTCACCAGTGCAAAGCAAGAAGTGTGTAGGAGAGAGGAACCAGGAGTTGTCAGAGAAGCAAGAGGTGTTCTGGAGAGAAGTTGGAGAAGTATACAGTCAGGTCCATAAATATTGGGACATCAACACAATTCTAATGTTTTTGGCTCTATATACCACCACAATTTGAAATGAAACAAACAAGATGTGCTTTAACTGCAGACTTTCAGCTTTAATTTGAGGGTATTTACATCCAAATCAGGTGAACAGTGTAGGAATTACAACAGTTTGTATATGTGCCTCCCACTTTTTAAGGGACCAAAAGTAATGGGGCAGATTAACAATCAAACTTTCACTTTTTAATACTTGGTTGCAAATCCTTTGCAGTCAATTACAGCCTGAAGTCTGGAATGCATAGACATCACCAGACGCTGGGTTTCATCCCTGCTGATGCTCTGCCAGGCCTCTACTGCAACTGTCTTGTACTTTGGGCATTTTCAATCGGATTCAGGTCAGGTGATTGACTTGGCCATTGCATAACATTCCAGTTCTTTCCCTCTTTGGTTGCTTTCGCAGTATGCTTCGGGTCACTGTCCATCTGCACTGTGAAGCGCCGTCCAATGAGTTCTGAAGCATTTGGCTGAGTATGAGCAGATAATATTGCCCGAAACACTTCAGAATTCATCCTGCTGCTTTTGTCAGCAGTCACATCATCAATAAATACAAGAGAACCAGTTACATTGGCAGCCATACATGCCCACGCACATTACCACCACCATGCTTCACTGATGAGGTGGTATGCTTTGGATCATGAGCAGTTCCTTTCCTTTCTCCATACACTTCTCTTCCCATCACTCTGGTACAAGTTGATCTTGGTCTCATCTGTCCATAGGATGTTGTTCCAGAACTGTGAAGGCTTTTTTAGATGTTGTTTGGCAAACTCTAATCTGGCCTTCCTGTTTTTGAGGCTCACCAATGGTTTTCATCTTGTGGTGAACCCTCTGTATTCACTCTGGTGAAGTCTTCTCTTGATTGTTGACTTTGACACACATACACCTACCTCCTGGAGAGTGTTCTTGATCTGGCCAACTGTTGTGAAGGGTGTTTTCTTCACCAGGGAAAGAATCCTTCGGTCATCCACCACAGCTGTTTTCGTGGTCTTCCAGGTCTTTTGGTGTTGCTGAGCTCACCGGTGCGTTCTATTTAAGTATGTTCCAAACAGTTGATTTGGCCACACCTAATGTTTTTGCTATCTCTCTGATGGGTTTGTTTTATTTTTTTCAGCCTAATGATGGCTTGCTTCACTGATAGTGACAACTCTTTGGATCTCATATTGAGAGTTGACAGCAACAGATTCCAAATGCAAATAGCACACTTGAAATGAACTCTGGACCTTTTATCTGCTCTTGTAAATGGGATAATGAGCGAATAACACACACCTGGCCATGGAACAGCTGAGCAGCCAATTGTCCCATTACT
This sequence comes from Glandirana rugosa, assembly GCA_018402905.1. Taxonomy (NCBI): domain Eukaryota; kingdom Metazoa; phylum Chordata; class Amphibia; order Anura; family Ranidae; genus Glandirana; species Glandirana rugosa. The sequence continues at coordinate 90,487 of BLSH010305698.1, read as the reverse complement.
TTAGGTCCCTTAAAAAGTGGGAGGCACATATACAAACTGTTGTAATTCCTACACCGTTCACCTGATTTGGATGTAAATACCCTCAAATTAAAGCTGAAAGTTGTTCATTTCATTTCAAATCCATTGTGGTGGTGTATAGAGGCAAAAACATTAGAATTGTGTCAATGTCCCAATATTTATGGACCTGACTGTATAATGGAGAGTGTATATAGTGGTCCCATGTACAGAACTGTTGATTCTTGGGCATCCCATAACTACCCCAATCCCTATCCAAGTTCCAAAATCAAAGAGCAAGCCTGTTTTCTGACTCCGGATGCCAGTAGGAACGTGATTGAGGGCTGCTGTGAGCAGGTGAACCACGCTAACCAGCCACCCCTAAAGTATACAGAGTCACCAGATAGGGGTATACAGAGTCACCAGATAGCAGTATACACTTAGAGAGCACCAGATAGCAGTATACAGAGTCACCATATAGCAGTATACAGAGTCACCATATAGCAGTATACAGAGCCCCAGATAGCAATATACAGAGCCCCAGATAGCAGTATACAGAGTCACCATATAGTAGTATACAGAGTCACCATATAGCAGTATACAGACTCACCAGATAAGGGTATACAGAATCACCATATAGCAGTATACAGTGCCCCAGATAGCAGTATACAGAGCCCCAGATAGCAGTATACAGTCATCATATAGCAGTATACAGAGCCCCAGATAGCAGTATACAGAGTCCCAGATAGGGTACACAGTCACCAGATAGGGTATACAGGGTCCCAGATAGGGTATACAGTCACCAGATAGGGTATACAGGGTCCCAGATAGGGTATACAGTTACCAGATAGGGTTATACAGAGCCCCAGATAGGGTATACAGTCACCAGATAGGGGTATACAGAGTCCCAGATAGGGTATACAGTCACCAGATAGGGGTATACAGGGTCCCAGATAGGGTATACAGTCACAAGATAGGGTATACAGGGTCCCAGATAGGGTATACAGTCACCAGATAGGGGTATACAGGGTCCCACATAGGGTATACAGTGCCCCAGATAGGGTTATAAAGGGTCCCAGATAGGGTTTACAGTCACCAGATAGGGGTATACAGAGTCCCAGATAGGGTATACAGTCACCAGATAGGGGTATACAGGGTCCCAGATAGGGGTATATACGGTCCCAGATAGGGTATACAAAGCCCCAGATATGGTATACAGTCACCAGATATGGATTTACAGAGCCCCAGATAGGGTATACAGAGCCCCAGATAGGGTATACAGTCACCAGATAGGGGTATACAGGGTCCCAGATAGGGTATACAGTCACCAGATAGGGGTATACAGGGTCCCAGTATAGACTACTGACATATGGGATAGACCCTGGGACATATGGGGATAGACCACTGACATATGGGATAGACCCTGGGACATATGGGGATAGACCACTGACATATGGGATAGACC
>BLSH010305698.1:52224-62237 GCA_018402905.1 Glandirana rugosa | reverse complement strand
CCCCCCCCCCCCCCCCCAAGCGGTTCTCACACACACACACACGGGCCGCCCGCACCTGGATCATGGGGGACAGGCTGGACCACAGGAGTCCCTGGGCGGGTTGAGGGGGCACTGCAGTGCCTAGGACATGCCTCGTCGGAGGTGTAGGTGGCCGGGGGACGCATGCTGCACACGATCGCAACACAGCACACTTTGGGGGGGGGGCACAGTAATAATTTTGCTTCCCCCCCCCAAATGTTGCACTTGAGCCCTTAGGCAAGAGTAGCGGCTTCCCCCCACGCCACTGCAATCTGGGGACAAATCCGGGGACAGACTGGTTCTGGGGACAGTGTCCTCGATATTGGGACTGTCCCCAGAAACCGGGGACGTCTGGTCACCCTACGCTGGGTATTTTATTAAATGAGATATATGTGGGGGAGGGTTATAAACTGTGGTGCAGGTGGTTGGTTAGTTCAGAATAGCCACACCCAGTGTGAGCTTAATTCTTATTTTACTGTTGCATGGCTGTATTTTTGGTGATGGATCTCCGCAGTGTTTACCCGTTCTCCATCGCTGTTCCCTTTCGAGGACCATGTGACTATCTTCTGCTGGAGGAATTATTTTTCTATTTCTGACCATTTTTCTTTTATATTTTTAATCTATTTTGAGCTGCACACAGTGATGGACACAAACCTACAACATTCCATGGACCTAGATGTTAACCCCTTCCCAGCCAGTGTCATTAGTACAGTGACAGTGCATATTATTAGCACTGATCACTGTATTAGTGTCACTAGTGATGTCAGTGGCAGTTAGTGAGTGCCCACCCAGCGTCAGTTAGTGTCAGATTGACCACCGCACAGTCTGTGATTGCCACCATTAGTAATATAATAAAATGAATTAATAAAAATTCCAGTTTCTATCCCACAGTTTGCAGACGCTATACCTTTCACGCAAACCAATCAATATACACTTATTGGAATTTCTTATTTATTTTTTCTTAACAAAGGCCTGTAGCAAAATACATTTTGGCCAAAATTTATGAAAAAATGTAATTTATTTTTATTTTTATTTGATTTGTTTTATAAAGGAAAGTAAAAAAAAATGTTTTTTCTTTTTTCAAAATTTTGGGTCTTTTTTAATTTATATTGCAAAATATAAAAAAATGCAGTGGTGATCAATAGACTTGTGCATGGCTGAAAAATTTGTTTTTTTTTTTGTTTTTTTTTTTTGTTTTTTGTTTTTATTTTTTTAGAAATTCATAAAAAATTCAGAATTCGGAAATTCCCCAGTTTGGTAATCGCCAATTTGGAAATTCGTGGTAATTCGGCAATTACAGTAATTCACAAATTCGGCAATCGGAAAAGCCGAAAAATCAGAAATTCAGAAATTTGGAAATCTAAAAATTTGAAAATAACTAAGAACATTTGATATAATAATAAATAACTATTAAATTATAGGTATTGTAATTTCCTTGAAAGTTTGGCTGTTAGTGAACTTAAATAGGAAATTTATCACTAACAGCCATATTTTCAAGGAAATTACAATACCTATAATTGAATAGTTATTTATTAGTTATAATTTCAAATATTCTTTCTTATTTCCGAATTCCCGAATTTTGGAAATTTGGAAATAAGAAAGAACATTTGAAATAATAATAGCTTATTATTTATAATAAGTTAAAATAATAAATAACTTACTATTTCAAATATTCTTCCTTATTTCTGAATTTCCGAAATTTGGAAGTTTAGAAATAAGAAGGAACATTTGAAATAATAAATAACTATTAAATTATAGGTATTGGAAATTTCTTGAAAATATGGTTATTAGTGATAAATTTCATATTTAAATTCACGAACAGCCAAACTTTCAAGGAAATTCCAGAACCTATAATTTAATAGTTATTTATTATTAATTAAAATGTTCTTTCTTATTTCTGAGTTTCGGAAATAAGGAAGAACATTTGAAATAATAAGTTATTCATTTATTGTTAATAAGGAAGAACATTTGAAATAGTAAGTTATTTATTATTTTAACTTATTATAAATTATAATAAGATATTATTATTTCAAATGTTCTTTCTTATTTCCAAATTTCAGATTTTCGGCTGTTCCGAATTACCGCAATTGCTGAATTACCGCGAATTTCCGAATTACTGCAATCACCGCAACTGCCGAATTACCGCGATTCGGAAAAACGAAAATTCGTAAAAAATTTGGATATTGAAAATTCGGAATTCGTCCGAATTGCCGAATTTTGCAAAATTCGATAAAAATCAAATTTGGAACGAAACAAATTGCACAAGCCTAGTGATCAAATACCACCAAATAAAGCTCTATTTATGTGGAAGAAATGATATACATTTTGTTTGTGCGCATCATTGCATGACCGCACAATTACCAGTTAAAGTAGCGCAGTGCTGAATAGCAAAAAATTGCCTGGTCATGAAGGAGTTGAAATCTTCCAGAACTCAAGTGGTTAATGTTTTATCACGGGTTTAGCAAAACAGCATTGCCTGTGTCTATTATGCAGACATGGCCCAGTCTGTAACCTGCGTTTTAGTCGCATACCTTCTATAGGTTTGTCCTAAGATATCAGACCTTCTACCCAAAGACCTCCGGACTTCGATTTTTTTAGCTGCATTTTTTTTCTCTTTTACTAAAATCTATAAAATAATGTTACAAAGCTTTCACTCATTATTTGGAAGCAGTCCAGGTGATTTCCAGTCACACTGCCTGTTTTCAGCCACAGAAGGATAACCACTTCAGCGCCAGAAGATTTACCCCCCTTCATGACCAGGCCATTTTTTTGCGATACAGCACTGCGTTACTTTAACTGACAATTGCGCGGTCGTGCAACGTTGTACCCAAACAAAATTGGTGCCCTTTTTTTCCCCACAAATAGAGCTTTGTTTTGGTGGTATTTGATCCCCTCTGCAGTTTTTATTTTTTGCTCTATAAACAAAAAAATAGCAAAAAAATAGCAAAAAAAAAAAAATATATATATATATTGCATGTAGGGCAACCAATTTATTTCAGTGGTCTTGCGTGCAAGAAATGTGCGAAATAAGTCCCTGACTCTTCCGCAAAATCCCACAGCACCGAAACGCGTTGTGCTGCAGCACCATGGATTTTGGCACATGCTTTAGCAGCTGGCATTCTATTCTTGCCCTTTCCATCCCATCCCTGGCCTGCCAGGCTGCATGCTCCCGCACCCTTTTTTTTTTTTTTTTTAATCCTGCATCGGTCCCGACATTAACATTTAGGCCAATATGTATTCTGCTACATATTTTTGGTGAAAAAAAATCCCGATAAGTCTCCATGCACACTGGACGCTCTCTGGGCGTCGGATCTTAGTGGCAGGAGACGCTGCTTAGAAATCGTTCTTTAACCACTTCGGTCCCGAAAGGATTTCCCGAACGTTAGGACCAGAGCACTTTTTGCGATTCGGCGCTGCGTCGCTTTAACTGACAATTACGCGGTCGTGCGACGTTGTACCCAAACATCCTTTTTTTTCCCACAAATAGAGCTTTCTTTTGACGGTATTTGGTCACCTCTGCGTCATTTCTGATCGCCGCTATAAACCATAAAAAGAGCGTCAATTTTGCAAAAAAAAAAACAATATTTCTTACTTTTTGCTAAAATACAAATCCAAACAATGTATATAAAAAACAAATTTATTCCTAGGTTTTGGCCGATTTTATATTCCTCCTCATATTTTTGGTAAAAAAAATTGCAATTGGTGTTTATTGATTAATTGCCCAAAAGTTGCTGCATTTACCATGAGAATTAATTTCTGGTGTTTTTACATTTTTTTTTTTTACTACTAATGGCAGCGATCTGCAATTTTTTTTATCGGGACTGTGACATTGCGGCGGACATGTTGGACATTTTTGACACTTTTTTTGGGACCAATGACATTTATACAGCGATCAGAAATGTAAATATCCACTGATTACTGTATAAATGTCATTGGCAGTGAAGGGGGTAACTGTGTTCCCTAGGCGTGTTCTAACTGTGAGGGGGCTGGGCTACCAGGGGCACCAGAGATCTAACTGATCCCAGTGACAGGGATCAGTAGATCTTACATGCCGCCTGACAAAGCGGGGAACCACCGTGTTTACATTGGCGGTTCCCCATTCTTTCTCTCTGCCAAGTCATCGTGGCTCGTCATCGGACATTGGATCCACCCGAGCTGCGGGCACACTCCTCCAGAGTGCGGCGGGCATGAGAGCCATTTATAGACGGTGATTTTGTGTAATAGAGCCACACTGCAGCAGTAAATGTATGCGAGCCGATACGGAACTGGTTAAGCTGCGTTTATCGGCGTTGGCGTTTTTGAGCGTTTTTTTTTTAAACTACATTGGCTTCCATTGACTACAAAAAGCACTGGACGCCGATAAACGGACATTTAGCGGCATTTATGAGCGTATATCGGTGTCCAGTGTTTTTTGTGGTCAGAGAAACGGCTCCTGGACACCAATTCAGGGCGTTCAGAAACCAGCCTAAAAACGCCACTGCTGTTAAACGGCAATAAACATCCATGTGTGCATGGGCACATAGGATAACAGAGGGGCATTTTTGGGCTGTTAAAAAAAAAAAAAACACCCAAACGTCCATAAACGGTCATTTATCAGCTTCAGTGTGCACGGAGCCTTGGCGTATATTGATTGGTTTGTGGAAAAGTTGTCGCGTCTACAGACTATGGGATATTTTTTATTTATTTATATATTTTACTAGTCAGCAACTTATAGCGGGACTGCGATATTGCGGCAGACACTAACACTTTTGACACTTTGTGGGTACCAGTGACACTAATACAGTGATCAGTGCTAAAAAAAATATGCACTGTCACTGTACTAATGACACTAGCTGGGAAGGGGTTAACATCAGGGGCGATCAAAGGGTTAGGCCCCTTTCACACTTGTGCGACAAGCCAATAGATTACCGCTGCCACCTGCCGATCATCCAGAACACACACAGGTGATCGACATCTGCCGTGTAAAATCACAGCAGATCCGGGTCTCCAGCGGCGCGCGCATGCGCCCCCAATCTGGAAGTGCCAGATCACGTACTAGGTACAGAAAGGGAAAAAACAATCTTTGCTTTTGTTTATAGAGTAAATATTCTTCTTATTGTTCCTGAAAAGGTTAAAGTGGTTGTAAACCCTCAAGGTTTTTCAACTTAATATATTTTATGCATTAAGGTGAAAAACCTTTTCTGTTGCAGCCCCCCCCCCCAGAGCCCCCCATTTTACTTACCTGAGTCCGATCGTTCTTGCGCCGGGGACGAGCCTAGCTGCTCCAGCCGCGGGCTCCAGTCCTCATTGGAAAGATTGATGGCAGCGCAGCCATTGGCTCCTGCTGATGTCAATCAAGTCCAGTGACGGGGGAGCTGGACTGAGTCCTGCTGTCTGTGTCAATGGACGCAGCAGCAGCAGGACTCAGGAGCGTGCCCGCATGAGTGCCCCCCCAGGGAAATCGCTTCCCGTGGTGGCACTCGAGAAGAGGAGGAGCCTGGAGCGCCGCTGGGGGACACCAGAAGAGGGGGATCGGGGCCACTCTGTGCAAAACCGCGCACAGAGGAAGTAAGTATAACGTGTTTTTTTTATTTTTTTTTTTAAAACAAACCTTTGGTGTAACACTGGGGAAGAAGAACCACCACCTTCTCACCTCGGGCCTCCGAAACTGCCACGGTTGTGGAGCAGGGGTCTGCAGTATTCTGTCCTGTTGCCAGCACTTTTGCTGGGGGTTCACTAAGTGGTTCCTCCTTTACAGAAAAGTCTATTAAGTCCATGCATTCTGCAATCTGTAGCTGGAGAGATGAGCCGACTGCTCCATTTTCCGTATCCTCATCCGGCCACTGAACAGATGCATTCCTCCATCTAAGATCATCCCGTGCAGATACAGGATTGCCAAGGTCAGCCAGCACTTGTTGCATCCTCCATAAGACCTCCGCATTCATAGCTGTGGGTGCAGGTGGGCAAAGCTCACTGTTACTGTGCCACCTGGCCAACACTTCAGCCGAGATTTCTGGACTGTCAGCTGGTACTACTGGATAGTCCCAGGCAAAGGGAGCCCAGACCTACTACTGAGCAGAGTTTACCCGCCGTCTGTAGGCGATCTCCTGCTCCCATTCCTGATTGGCCAGAAACTCCAAATCTTCCTGTGACCAATGAACTTCCGAGACATTCAGCATCTGTTCTCTGTATTCCAAGATTTCCTCCAAACGCCACTCTAAATCGCTCCCAAAGTCAGGGTCATCGGACAGCCTCTCTAATAACAGCCCCAGGCTGCCATAGCCAAAGTCTTCTGTTGGGCTGTCATCCACTATCCATGGGCACACTTGGGCTACATACCAGCGGAGGGCTCTGTAGCTCTCGTCCAACCGCATCTCCACATGGACCAGCCTGCTTAACTCCGCTTTCCATTCCTTGTGCGGTTGTCTCCCCAAAAACACCATTCAGACTTCGTACTGCGACCAGTACCTTTCCTGGAAGGAGGAGAGAATTTTTCCCTTGTGGCGCTGCTCACGGGCTAGCATTTCCTTCCAAAGTTCCCATCGGATAGAATCGTACCATCCCAGCAGGACCTGCTCTGATACTGGTCCTCTGTGCTGTATCCACATCTCTCGAAACCTCCTTCCGAATTCTTCTTCCATGGTGGCTGGTATCTGTATCTCTCCTCTCCTGCTATCCGGACCTTGGATCCAGGCGGAGGTTTGGATGTCCCAGACTGCAGGAAGCATTCCAGCGCTTGTCACCAATGTAAGAGAAACTCATTGCACTCCGCTTGAGTACTTCCGTCAGAATACAGCTTCCTTCAGTCTGAACATCAGAGATCAGATGTTATAGCTGCCCATACAAACTATACAACACTAGCTTGCTGGAACATGGAATCATTTATTTGACCAAGTCTCAGCATATAAATACACCATGGGAGGACTTTCCTCCTCCCTTCCTGATCATATTACCATAGCTAAACAACCAACATAAACTATAAACATTAAGTAGATAACTGGCCAACTGGACAATGTTGTGATTAGTCAGATATTCCCATTTCAGGCCAGACTTGCAGTCTTCACTTTCAGAAAGTACAGACATTAACATAACTAGAAACATAGAGCACCTTCACACAATAGCAGGAGACCTCCAGCAGTAGACTATTCGTCTCCTTCATTGTACAGAGTCCAATGTGATCAGCTCTTTCAATTCACATGTATAGTTCAGAATCGAATGAACCGGGAATAGTATGTATGTGTATGTGTCTGTGTGTGTGTGTGTATATAATATATATATATATCTCTATCCTGGGAGATATTGTGGATAAATATTACTTTTCCATTTGAAGTAATTCAATCCACATTCTCATTGTCCATTAAATAGCTGTCCATTATTCCCGGTCACCCTGTGCCCCTAATAGACACAGGTTGACTTAGACATAAGAGCAGTGGCAGCCCATCCATTAGGGCAAAGGGGCGCCACCCCCTCTCTCCAGCCACCCCCTCTATGCCATGGATAGATTCATGCTATCCATGGCCGCCCATGACCCTCACCCCCCTTTGAGGGGCCGGTTGCATGAGTTACCGCTGCGAGGGGGTTTCTATGAAGCATCTCATTAGAGTCGTGGGCCACAAGCCCTTACAAAGGCAAATGAATGTTTGCCTTTCTAACACTGAACCGCTCTCCGCCAATCTGGAAGCGCCGGTATGTTACCAGTTTCCTGATTGGCGGAGAAGACAGGTGATCCTATTGGACGCCTTTCTCATAGGAGAAGGAGGATCTCGCCAGAGCACAGACAGCGTGCTCCTTGCTCGCCGGACTCTCCTCGCTGCCTGCTGCCTGCTCATAGATTGGGTAAATGCGGGACTTTGATGTCCCGACTGCCCTGGGGGGAGTCTGTCCGTGCCATGAGCCCCGCGGTGGCGGGGTGGGTAGGTGGAAGCTGGTAGTACCCCACCTGTGATACTGTCTGCAATATACCCCACATATGTTACTGGCTGCAATATACCCCACCTGTGATACTGGCTGCAATATACCCCACCTGTGTCACTGGCTGCAATATACCCCACCTGTGTTACTGGCTGCAATATACCCCACCTGTGTTACTGGCTGCAATATACCCCACCCGTGTTGCTGGCTGCAATATACCTCACCTGTGTTATTGGCTGCAATATACTCCACCTGTTACTGGCTGCAATGTACCCCACCTATGTTACTTGCTGCAATATACCCCACCTGTGATACTGGCTGCAATGTACCCCACCCATGTTACTGGCTGCAATGTACCCCACCGGTGTTACTGGCTGCAATGTACCCCACCTGTGATACTGGCTGCAATATACCTTACCTGTGTTACTGGCTGCAATATACCCCACCTATGTTACTGGCTGCAATATACCCCACCTGTGATACTGGCTGCTATATACCCCACCTGTGATACTGGCTGCTATATACCCCACCTGTGATACAGAGCTGTATACTATGTCCTGTGATGCTGAGCTGTATACTATGTCCTGTGATGCTGAGCTGTATACTGTGTCCTGTGATGCTGGGGCTGTATCCTGTGATGCTGAGCTGTATACCCCTGACACAATATGTGGAATACAGGGGATGGAGTGGGTTTATTCTGTAAGGGGTGGGGCTTATAAGTAGGAGGGGTCAAAAGGGAAGGGCGGGGCCTGGAATCCCCCCATCCTAAAACTTCACTAGCCGCCACTGCATAAGAGGGGCATAGGGGGCTGAAGCAAGGGTTTACCAACCTCTCCAAGAGATTCTGCGTTCCATGTGCCCCCCCCCCGCCCAAGGTGACTTCCGTGACCTTTAGTATTGCTTTAATTCCATAAACGTGAATGTTTTTATAGCCGAGGCTAAGATGACCGGGCATCGTATGCGATTACAGAGGATGAGCAAGCATTTGGTGTTCCAGCTTTTATTTTATTTGGGAGATTGGCTGAAAAATATCCAAGTCTATGGTGCATGCCCCTAGCTCCCAACTGTCCCTGATTTCGAGGGACTGTCCCTGATTTGGAACAATGTCCCTCATAGCTCCTCATTTGTCCCTCATTCTGGTCTGATTTATATATCTGTATGTAAAATGCGCTATTTATCTTTCAAAAAGTGTTTCCCAGTGCTAAACCTTTCATCCAATTTCTAAATTGCTGCATTTGTAAATTTCCAAACGCCAATATAATGGGAATAAGTAGTGGTAAAAAAGCACTTGTGGGTTTAACCAATCAATTTCTTTTGTATAATTCTCCTTTAACCACTTCCCGACCGCTGTACGACTATAAGCAGCAACAGCGTGGCTCTGTCCCGCAAATCGCCGCTTATAGTTGCCACTTTAGTGCACGGCAGCTTGGGGGTGAGCGCACGCCGACGACAACTCGCGATGCCCTGTTATAGAGCCAGAACTGGGAACCGCCAATGTAAACATGACGGTTTCCCGCTCTGTCAGGCGGCATGTAAGAGATCTACTGATCCCTGTCACTGAGATCAGTTAGATCTCTGGTGCCCCTGGTAGCCCAGCCCCCACACAGTTAGAACGCCTAGGGAACACAGTTACCCCCTAGAACGCCCCCTGCAGGTTACCCCCTTCACTGCCAATAACATTTATACAGTAATCAGTGGATATTTAAATTTTTGATCGCTGTATAAATGTCATTGGTCCCAAAAAAATTGTCAAAAATGTCCGACATGTCCGCCCTAATATCAAAGTCCCGGTAAAAATCGCAGATCACCGCCATTACTAGTAAAAAAAAAAAAAAAAATTGTAAAAACGCCAGAAATGAATTCTCATGTTTCTCGCGGGAACTTTTGCGCAGACCAATTAATAAACGCTGATTTGAGGCTGTGTGGGCATGGTGCAGGGGGTCAGAGGCTGTGTGGGCATGGTGCAGGGGGTCAGAGGCTGTGTGGGTATGGTGCAGGGGGTCAGAGGCTGTGTGGGCATGGTGCAGGGGGTCAGAGGCTGTGTGGGCATGGTGCAGGGGGTCAGAGGCTGTGCGGGCAAGGTACAGGGATCAGAGGCCTGTCTC
>BLSH010305698.1:39521-51598 GCA_018402905.1 Glandirana rugosa | reverse complement strand
ACCGCCTGGCATTCAAAAATGGTGCCATGCGGCGCCATCACGTCACTGCACATGTGCCTACCTGCCAAGCGTGTACAAGTTTTCCAGAGCCCGGCAGGCTTCGGAACGGTGCATGCGCAGTTGCACTGTCACTGTACTAATGACACTGGCTGGAAAGGGGTTACCATCTAGGGCGATTAAAGGGTTAACTGTGTAATATCTGTACCATGTGGTGCTTTTACTAAGCGATCATGGAATAAAAAAAAAACAGCACAATTTCCTGTCAGTGTAGGGAGCTCTGTGCTGTTTACAACACAGAGCTTTCTTTTGTGAATGACGGAACCGATTGCTAATTCGTTGGCCGGGACCTACTGATCTGCTTATGCTGTAACAAATCACAACACAGGTGGGCGGCGAGCGCCGCCAACCCAGGAGCGCCAATCACGTACCAGATACGTGATCTAGCACACAGCGGCTGCCCTCCCGCAGTGGATGTATGTAGGGCGCTCCACAAGTAGGTAATCTTCCTATTTATTTACAAATGATATCAGCACAAGGATTGAAAATAGTTTAATAATTGATTGGGAGACTTTAGTTCCACTTTAAGCTTCATTACCTTTTTATGTTATTGCTTGTTATGGCTTCCGCCATTCTTACCTCTATTTAGAATTTCTTTTCTCTGTGTTACTGAAGTTCTCTCTCTGTTGTTCTGAATTGTATCGTGCTGATTATAGAAAAGTAAAACTAATTCATTTATGGAAACTTTTTTTTTTTCTTTTTGGCCTATAAATATTTGTAAAATATACCATGTGGTCCTCGTTTTGGGACTCGTTCAGGTGAAATAAAGTGGCGTAGCTACAGGGGTCACAATGGTGACCCCGCCCCTGCTCTGGGGGCCGTGTGACTCTTAAGCCTCGTACACACGGAACGACGATCGCATACAACCGGTCGTACTAACGACCGGTGTATGCGATATTATTCGTATGTGCGATTAGAACAGTCGGACATACGACGGTTGTACAAGGGAGTTGTGTGAGCAAACTAAAAAACTTGATCGTACCAACAAGCGCTCATACGACCGTTGTACCGTGTTTACAGAGCAGTTGGTACAACAAGTTGTATTGTGTAAAACACGCATGCTCAGAAGTCAGGAATGGCCGGATGCTAATTACATGCAGCTGAACGTTCTTTCTGCGGTCGTACGATCGTGTAGTGCAGTCAGTATGCAAGTTACATTATGCAACATACGATTTGCGATGATCGTACGTACGATCGTCGTCCCCGTGTGTACGAGGCTTTAGGCTGTCAGATGAAACTCCCCATTACACTTCAGCACTGGGAGGGCGGTCACACATCGGCACTGGAAGGGCGGTCACGCATCGGCACTGGAAGCGCGGTCACACATCGGCACTGGGAGGGCGGTCACACATCGGCACTGGGAGGGCGGTCACACATCGGCACTGGGAGGGCGGTCACACATCGGCACTGGAAGCGCAGTCACACATCGGCACTGGAAGCGCAGTCACACATCGGCACTGGAAGCGGGGTTACAACTCGTTACTGGGAGGGCGGTCACACATCGGCACTGGAAGCGCGGTCACACATCGGCACTGGAAGCGCGGTCATACATCGTTACTGGGAGGGCGTCACACATCGGCACTGGAAGCGCGGTCAGCAATCGGCACTGGAAGCGCGGTCACACATCGGCACTGGAAGCGCAGTGACACATCGTTACTGGGAGGGCGGTCACACATTGGCACTGGGAGCGCGGTCACACATTGGCACTGGGAGGGCGGTCACACATCGGCGCTGGGAGGGCGGTCACACATCGGCGCTGGGAGGGCGGTCACACATCGGCACTGGGAGGGCGGTCACACAGCAATCACACTCGGCAAAGTGAGAGCAAAGGAGGGAGAATGCTGTGCTCTCTGCCTCCCCCTACAGTGCAATACCCGGCTGTGTGATTGAAGTTACTGGACTGCTGATTTTTTTGAAAGGCTGTATATACATATCAATATATATGTGTGCAGAGCATTCCACCCATCACATGACACACTGCAGAGCATTCCACCTATCCCATGATACACTGCAGAGCATTCCACTCATCCCTTCATATACTGCAGAGCATTCCACCCATGCCATGACATACTGCCGAACATTCCACTCATCCCATGATACAGTGCAGAACATTCCACCCATCCCATGATACACTGCAGAACTTTACTCCCATCCCATGATACAGTGCAAAGCATTCCACCCATCCCATGATAGACTGCAGAAGATTCCACCCACCTCATGATACACTGCAGAGCATTCCACCTATCACATGATACATTGCAGAGCATTACACCTATCCCATAATACATTGCAGAGCATTACACCCATCTCATGACATACTGCCAAACATTCCACCCACCCCCTGATACACTGCAGAGCATTACAAGCATCCCAAGTTACTGCAGAGCATTCCACCGATCCCATGATACGCTGCAGACCATTCCACCGATCCCATGTTACTGCAGAACATTCCACCCATCCCATGTTACTGCAGAACTTTTACCCATCTCATTATACACTGCAGAGCATTCCATCTATCCCACAATACATTGCAGAGCATTCCAACCATCCCACAATACATTGCAGAGCATAGCTATCCCTTGAGACACTGCAGTGCATTCCACCCATCATGGTACTGCAGAGCATTTCACCCATCCCATGTTACTGCAGAACACTCCACCCATCCCATGTTACTGCAGGACATTCCACACATCCCATGACACACTGCATAGCATTCCACCCATCCCATGATACACTGCAGAGCATTGCACCCATCCCATGATATACTGCAGAGCATTCCATCCATAACCTGACACGCTACAGAGCTCTTCACCCATTCCATGACATTGCAGAGAATTAGATCTATTCCATGACCTTGCAGAGCATTCCATCGATCCCATGACTCACTGCAGGGCATCCCACCCATCCCATGACACTGCAGAGTATTTCACCCATCCCATGACACTGCAGAGCATTTCACCCATCCCATGACACTGCAGAGCATTTCACCCAGAGTCAGAACTACCAGGGTCGCAAAGGTCGCACTTGTGACTGGGCCCTGCTGTTCTGCCACCGTGGGGGGTGGGGACCCCAAGACTGCAGGAAGGGGGCTCGCTGCAGAACATGTGAAAGGGCTCCACAATGGGACTAAAGGGCCCGGGCTTGGAGGGAAGGACCTCGGTACCAGGAGGTCTAGGGGGCCCTTCATGGTTTCTCGCACCGGCGCTCAGAAGGTTCTAGTTGCACCTCTGGGTGAATACATATATTATATTGGAAGGTGTGCTGTCAGGAGTGATTGATGGAGAATTGGCTGCTAAGATATAGAAAGTATTTATAATGAATGCGGTTCTCAGATATTCATTCTTGGCCAACAGAAGTCTCTCTACAACTGATTATTCAAATAATGTCAGCACTCCCCGAGAAAAAATGTGTATTAAAGATCAGAGATCTCTGCAAAAAGTCAGAGGATGAGATTACCTTTCCCACCAATGTTGTCACATTTTACTGCAAGTATGAATGTGTGTGTGTTTGTTATATATATATACAGTATCTCACAAAAGTAAGTACACCCCTCACATTTGTGTAAATATTTTATTCTATCTTTCCATGTGACAACGCTGAAGAGCTGACACTTTGCTACAATGTAAAGTAGTGAGTGTACAGCTTGTATAACAGTGTAAATTTGCTGTCCCCTCAAAATAACTCAACACACAGCCATTAATGTCTAAACCGCTGGCAACAAAAGTGAGTACACCCCTAAGTGAAAATGTCCAAATTGGGCCCAAATTGTCAATATTTTGTGTGGCCACCATTATTTTCCAGCACTGCCTTAACCCTCTTGAGCATGGAGGTCACCAGAGCTTCACAGGTTGGCACTGGGGTCCTCTTCCCCTCCTCTATGAGGACATCACAGAGCTGGTGGATGTTAGAGACCTTGCGCTCCTCCACCTTCTGTTTGAGGAGCCCCACAGATGCTCAATAGGGTTTAGGTCTGGAGCCATGCTTGGCCAGTCCATCACCTTTACCCTCAGTTTCTTTAGCAAGGCAGGGGTTGTCTTGGAGGTGTGTTTGGGGTCGTTATCATGTTGGAATACTGCCCTGCAGCCCAGTCTCTGAAGGCAGGGGATCATGCTCTGCTTCAGTATGTCACAGTACATGTTGGCATTCATGGTTCCTTCAATGAACTGTAGCTCCCCAGTGCCGGCAGCACTCATGCAGCCCCACCACCATGCTTGAGTGTAGGTAAGACACACTTGTCTTCATACTCATCACTTGGTTACCGCACACACGCTTGACACCATGTGAACCAAATAAGTTTATCTTGGTCTCATCAGACCACGGGACATGGTTCCAGTAATCCATGTCCTTAGTCTGCTTGTCTTCAGCAACCTGTTTGTACATCATCTTTAGAAGTGACTTCCTTCTGGGACAATGGCCATGCAGACCAATTTGAAGCAGTGTGTGGTGTATGGTCTGAGCACTGACAGGCTGACCCCCTGCCCCTTCACCCTCTGCAGCGATGCTGGCAGCACTCATATGTCTATTTCCCAAAGACAACCTCTGGATATGACGCTGAGCACGTGCACTCAACTTCTTTGGTCAACCATGGTGAGGTCTGTTCTGAGCGGAACCTGCCCTGTTAAACCGCTGTATGGTCTTGACCACCATGCTACAGCCCAGTTTCAGGGTCTTGGAAATCTTCTTATAGCCTAGGCCATCTTTATGTAGAGCAATAATTCTTTTTTTCAGATCCTCAGAGAGTTTTTTTGCCATGAGGTGCCATGTTGTACTTCCAGTGACTAGTATGAGAGAGTGAGAGCGATAACACCAAATTTAACACACCTGCTCTCTATTCACACCTGAGACCTTGTAGTACTAATGAGTCACACGACACCAGGGAGGGAAAATGGCTAATTGGGCCCAATTTGGACATTTTTGCTTAAGGGTGTACTCACTTTTGTTGCCAGCAGTTTAGACATTAATGACTGTGTGTTGAGTTATTTTGAGGGGACAGCAAATTTACACTGTTATACAAGCTGTACACTCACTACTTTATATTGTAGCAAAGTGTCATTTCTTCAGTGTTGTCACATGAAAAGATAGAATAAAATATTTACAAAAATGTGAGGGGTGTACTCACTTTTGTGAGATACTGTATATATATATATAAAACATTTTTTTTTTTAAGTCCATACTAAAACATAGCATACTGGGTATGCAATGTAGAAAAACAAACATGCAATGTAGAATGTCATATAATTGTGTCTTCTTTTAGTTTTTTGCAAGGGTAGGTAAAAGAAGCTCCCGATATCCAATGAGAAGCAAAATAAAGGTGAATATGTAAAATTGATAAATGAAACCAACCAATACTGTGTAATATGTTCAAGTGTCAATTTCTATAACATATAAAATATATGAATAGACAAAAATAAATACTAATATGCAAAATTATGGATAAAACCATCCAGTACAGTCCATAAATAATATTAAGTGCTTGGTGCTCCACATGAAGTGCAAGAAATACTGTTCTTGGTGCTCAGTGCCAGCCCTCTCTCGTGGCCCCACTCACCAGACAAAATGGACCTCCAGCTTTGCAGTCTGGGGGTCACAATAGGCTTGTTCCAGCTGATGGTCAGATAGAGATGACAATACAGGCAATTTGAGACCTGTTCCTATTGGGCTGTAGGCTGTGAGCTCCAACTCCTCCACAGGAAAGACTGATGATCTCCCGCCTAGCAACAAATGCTGTAGAGTAAGTGCGGCGTCTGGCTCCGGCGTGCGTTCCACCACGAGCAGACGTGACGTCAGTGAGTACGGAGAGCCGTCTTATAGAAATTGACACTTGAACATATTACACAGTATTGGTTGGTTTCATTTATCAATTTTGCACAGTATTATTCACTTTTGGCTATTTTTTAGAAATTGACACTTGAACATATCACACGGCATTGGTTGCTTTATTTAGGGTGGCGCAGCATTTTTTTTTTTTTTTTTTGGTTTTTGATTTTCAAAGGTACCTCTTGTTAGATACTCATGTAGCAGCAGCCCCCTTACATGGGCTGATCCCTGGACACCTGGTGAGGGTCCCGGTGATTAGCGTATGTAACAGATTGATTGATCTGTGGCGCGGATTTATTTCTTCATTTAAAGGTGAATATGTGGTTGTTTTATTGAAAGTTGAAACAAATGATCGAGCCAACGCATTTTGGGAGAACAGAGACCCCCCCCCTTCTTCAGGGGTATCAGAAAAAATAAAATAAAAGATCCTTCTCATTGGATATCAGTTGCTCCTTTTACCTACCCTTACAAGTACAGTATATGCGGGAATGAACTTGAGGCCGTACCCAGAAGTAGCAGCCCAAGCCCCCTCAAAGAGCTCACCGCCATCCTTCTGCCAAGTGGGACCATAGTTACCATGAGTGAACTCTCCCAACCCACCCCCACCATTACCCATTCACAGACCCTCAACTGATCGAGTCAGTCCAGTGTGATCTCCAACCTTAAAGAGCTTTATTTTTTTGCAGGACATGTTTAGAAGCAAATCAGTTGAGAAAAATGCTGACTATGGCCTGAAGAACACTATCCCTATAGTGAAGCACAGAGGTGGAAACGTGATGCTTTGGGGCTGTTACTCTGCTAAAGGTACAGGACGGCTTTGCCACATTTAGGGGCCAATGGACGGGACCATGTATTGTAAAATCTTAGATGAGAACCTTCTTCCCCCAGCCAGAACACTGAAGATGGGTTGTGGATGGGTCTTCCAGCTTGACAATGACCCAAAACATACCGCCAAGGCAGCAAAGGAGTGACTCAAGAAGAAGCACATTAAGGTCATGGAGTGGCCTAGTTAGTCTCTAGACCTTAATCCTATAGAAAATTTATGGAGGGAGCTGAAACTTTGAGTTGCCAAGATGCAGCCAAGAAACTTTAAGGATTTAGAGAAAATCTGTAAAGAAGAGTGGACCAAAATCTCTCCTGAAATGTGTGCAAACCTGATCACCAACTACAAGAAACATCTGACCTCTGTGATTGCCACCAACTATGAAGTCAAGTTTTGCTTGGGGATCAAATACTTATTTTACTCACTGAACTGCAACTTAATTTACAGAATTTGTATCATGTGTTTTTTCTGGATTTTTGGTTGATATTCTGTCTCTATAATTTAAAATGTACTTATGATAGAAAAATTATACACCCTTCATTTGTTTGTAAGTGGGGCAAAATTACACAATCTGCAGGGGAGACAATCAGTATTTCCCCCACTGTACCTTCAGACTGAGCTTTACACAAAGTGTCCCGGTAATTATATGACAGGTCCTCTTTACTAGTGGAAGTCAGCAGCCAGGTCTGGATGAGTTTCTGGGCAACTGTTTGAAGTAATACTCTTAACCTAACCTCCACCCTTTGTTACTGTAGGTGTGGTCCTCCTTCACGCTTAAGTCAAGATCCATTAAAGTGATGTATGCTACCTCATATTTTATTTACGTTTGTTGTATTAATACAATTCTTACTGAGTTTGATGTCTGGATCTTTGGAAACATTTTTCACACTACCTATTTCTTCTATTGTATTCTTTTGTTTCCTTTCTTCTTCCTCCCCCCCCCCCCCCTTCCTCTCCTCCCCTCCCCTCTTTTTTGGTGGCAGCTGCAGACTGGCTACCAATATATTGTATTTTGATTGTAAATATTTGTTCACTTGGTTCTAGATGGAGTATTGCTCTTTCTTATTCTATTGATACGAAATCAGCTTATCTTGAATGTCCTGAGGAAGCACAAGCTATTATTATTATTATACAAGATTTGTATAGCGCCAACAGTTTACGCAGCGCTTTACAATATAAAAGGGAGACAATACAGTTACAATACAATAAAATACAAGAGGGTTAAGAGCACCCTGCTCAGAAGAGCTTACAATCTAATAGGGTAGGGCAGGTAGTACAAAAGGTTGAAACTGTAGGAGAATGAGCTTAAGGAGGTGGTAAAATATTAGTTGGAGGCATGATAGGCTTCCCTGAAGAGATGAGTTTTTGAGTTTTCTGGGATCACCTGAAGGCAGCTAGAGTAGAAGATGGCCAGACAGATTGAGATAGTGAATTCCAAAGGCTGGGAAAGGGTCTGGAGAAATCCTGGAGATGAACATGGGAGGAGGAGACAAGGGAGCTTGAGAGCAGGTGGTCTTGGGAGGAGCGGAGTGGACGGTTTTGGTGATATTTGGAGACAAGATTGGTGATGTAGCTCGGGGCAGAGTTGTGAATGGCTTTGTATGTTGTTAGTATTTTGGATTTAATTCTCTGGTCGATCGGGAGTCCATGTAGGGATTGGTGGAGAGGGGTAGCAGACACTGAGTGGTTGGTAAGGTGGATGAGTCTGAAAGCAGCATTCATGATAGACTGAAGAGGGGATAGCCTAAGGAGAGGGAGGCCAATGAGAAGGGAGTTTCAATAGTCAAGGGGAGAGATAACAAGGGAGTGAATGAGGAGCTTGGTGGTTTCATTTGTTAAAAAGGGGCGTATTTTTAGAGATGTTACAGAGGTAAAGTCTACAAGCCTTTGACAACAATTGGATTTGGGGCTGAAAAGACAGATCAGAGTCTAAGATTACACCTAGGACCCTGGCATGGGGGCGGAGGGGGGGTGATAGTTGCATTATTGATTTTGATGGAAAAGTCATGGAGAGGGGCACGGGTGGAGTGGGAATGTTACCAGCTTGATTTTAGAGAGATTTAGTTTAAGGAAGTGGTGGGACATCCATGCTGATGTGTCACTTAGTAGGTTAGTAATGCGAGAGGAAACTGAAGGAGTGAGGTGAGGAGTAGACAGAGGGATTTGGGTGTCATTGGCATATAGATGGTATTGGAAGCCATGGGTGGTTATCAAGTGACCAAGGGAGAAGGTGTAGATAGAGAAGAAAAGGGGTCCAAGAACAGAGCCTTGGGGGACTCCCACAGAATAGGGCAATGGAGAGAGGGAGACAGAGTTGTAGGTAACACTGAAGGGGAGCTGTGATAGGTAGGAGGAGAACCAGGATAGAGCAGAATCTTGTAGGCCAAGGTAACGGAATTTATTGAGAAGGATCGGGTGGTCAACAGCATCAAAAGCCACAGAGAGGTCAAGTAGTATGTCAGGGCTGGGCTCAGCCCTCCCTTCTCAGAGCAGGCTGCTCAGCTGTCGGTTAATTGCCAGTGCTCAGCTTCCACAGTTACTCACCTGATGATCATACCCTGCTCGTCAAGCCAGCTCTGCTGGTTATTTAAACTGCTTGGATCAGATCTCCTATGCCTTCACCTTGGTCAACACATCCGGATTTGCTCTGCTGTGTTTTCCTGTTAAAGACTTTGCCTGGTCGAGGTCCCTTCTGGTTCCTGTTCTTGCTTGCTGCTTGTGACTACGCTGATCTCTGGATTTAAGACTTTTGCTTGGGCGACTTCCCTTCTGGTACCTGATCCTGGCTTCAGCTTCTGGCTCACTGATCTCTGGACTCTTGAAGTTAGTAAATTGTTAGTGAGTTTTAGTAAGGCAGTTTCTGTGGAGTGCTGTGAGTGAAAGCCGACTGTAAGGGGTCAAGAAGGTAGGAGCTAAGACAGTTGTAGACTAAGCATTCTAAAGGTTTAGAGGTGAATGGGAGCAATAAGGTGGGCCTTAAGTTGCTCAGGTTGGTGGGGTCTAGTGAGGGCTTTTTAAAGCGGAGTTCCACTCATTTTTTTGTTTATTAAAAGTCAGCAGCTACGAAAAGTGTAGCTGCTGACTTTTAATAAACAGCAACTTACCTGTCTCCCGGTCCAGCGATGGCTGCGCCCGAAGCCTCGCTCGTCTCCCCCCTCCTCCCGACGGCCCCGCCATTCCAAGTGTGGGCACCCGGCCCGGCTTCACGGCCGGGCACCCACTGCGCATGCGCGAGTCGCGATGCGCATTCTTAGTGGCCAGGCAATCTTCTGGGACCTGTGACGTGTCCCAGAAGATTGCCAGGAGGGAGGGGCCGCCTAGGAGGAGAGGAGGAGTCGCCTAGGCGGCCCAGAGGCGGAAGGTGGAAGAGGGACAGGAAGTCCCTCTGAAACCTGGGGACACACCCCCCCCCCAAAAAAAATTACATGCCAAATGTGGCATGTAAGGGGGTGAGGAGTGCTTAAAGCGGAAGTTCCATTTTTGGGTGGAACTCCGCTTTAAGTATGGGAGTGATCTGCGCATGTTTTAGAGGGGAGGGGAAGATGCCACTAGAGAGGGAGAGATTGAAGATGTGAGTGAGGGAGCATTGGACACATAGGAAACTACATGAAACGCGTAGACAGTAGCTAATGTGTCTAGATGAGGTTTTTGATACTTTTTTTATGGATCTAGGTTTTATATTCAATTGTATATTTTCTATATAATAACATTTATTTTATGTACAGTGTTGTGTTGTGGGAACCTACAGTATACAACACTGGGAAAATACATTTAAAGTCCCATTTACCCCTGTTGGGTATTTTGCGGTCTACTTTAATGTTAGCGATAGGACCTACAAGTGTTACAGTGTAAGTATAAGTGCTGGGTCCTGATCCTTTTGAATTCATTGTCACATGCTACCTTTTCAACAGAAATGCAATATCTTACCAGTCTTTAGATGTGTGCGATGCATCAGTTTTCTTTTTCAGTACATAAACAGTACATAAATATAATTTCATTTCATTATATATACAAACAGATAAATGAGATACACTCTATAACCAAAAGTATTGGGACACCTGCCTTTACACGCACATGAACTTTAATGGCATCCCAGTCTTAGTCCGTAGCGTTTAATATTGAGTTGGCCCACCCCTTGCAGCTATAACAGCTTCAACTCTTCTGGGAAAGCTGTCCACAAGGTTTAGGAGGGTCTATGGGAATGTTTGACCATTCTTCCAGAAGCGCATTTGTAAGGTCAGGCACTGATGTTGGACGAGAAGGCCTGGCTCACAGTCTCCGCACTAATTCCTTCCAAAGGTGTTCTATCGGGTTGAGGTCAGGACTCTGTGCAGGTCAGCCAAGTTCCACCACCCAAAACTTGCTCATCCATGTCTTTATGGACCTTGCTTTTTTTACTGGTCCACATCATTTGGTGGAGAGGGGGGGGGTTATGGTGTGGGGTTGTTTTTCAGGGGTTGGGCTTGGCCCCTTAGTTCCAGTGAAGGGAACTCTTAAAGCGTCAGCATACCAAGACATTTTGGACAATTTCATGCTCCCAACTTTGTGGGAAGAGTTTGATGATGGCCCCTTCCTGTTGCAACATGACTGTGCATCACTGCACAAAGCAAGGTCCATAAAAACATGGATGAGTGAGTTTAGTGAGTTCTGATCTCAACCTGATAGAATACCTTTGGGATGAATTAGAGTAGAGACTGCAATGTACCTTTTGAGAAAAAGACTGAATAGGTAGTCCCGGGAGGACTGCTACATATTGCCTGGAAGTGACCATATATATATTTTTTCTGAATCAACCCTCTTAACAAATAAAAAACTATAAATGCTATGTTGGTACATAAGGAGATTTGCTGATGTTTTGGCTAAAACCCTAATGTGCAGTAAACTGGATTGGCCTGTAAGCAGGTTGGGCAGAGCAGGGCCCCTTCAATGTGCCTCCCTCCTCTTGGAGAGGGCTGAGAGTTCCTATAAAGGCCAAGGGGAGGATTCCAGGGAGAGAGGAGAGCAAGGAGGAAGGAAAGCTGCTGTGCTCCTGCTCTCCCTCCTTATGGGGGAGAGCAGGGCATTTGGAGATCCCCTTTATGTTCTCCTCCCTCCGTGTAACTTCCCCGGGACGAGACGGGTTGGACGAATGTCCGGTTAGGTCAAATGACGTGTAATCCCAAAATCGGTTTTGTAGTCGTTTAGAGGAATACATGGTTGTATCGTAAATATCAAAAAATAAACAATTCTCCCAACTAAGTCTTTTTTATATATATACCAGTGAAGGTCCGTTATACATCGTCAGGAGGGCCCTGATGGATAAGTCAGAAAAAGAGTTTTCCATGTAACGTCAGAGATGAGATTAAGTAGGGTTTCCATAAGATAGTCCAACTCTAGTCTT
>BLSH010305698.1:27575-39511 GCA_018402905.1 Glandirana rugosa | reverse complement strand
AAATAATAATAAAAAAACCCAGAAATGAATTCTCATCATCCGTAAACGCGACCACTTTTGCGCAAACCAATCAATAAACGCAGATTGCGATTTTTTTATCGCAAATATGAGGAAGAATATAAATTGGCCAAAAACGGTGAAAAAAAATGTTTTTTTATATTTTTTTTGGATTTGTATTTTAGCAAAAAGTAAGAAATTTGGGTTTTTTTGCAAAATTGTCACTCTTCTTTTGTTTATAGCGGCGATCAGAAATGACACAGAGGGGATCAAATACCACCAAAAGAAAGCTCTATTTGTGGGAAAAAAAGGACGCAAATTTCGTTTGGGTACAACGTCGCACGACCGCAAAATTTTCAGTTAAAGCGACGCAGTGCCGAATCGCAAAAAGGGCTCCGGTCCTAAAGCTGGAAATCCTTCCGGGGCTGAAGTGGTTAATGAGGACATTGTTTCTTCCTCTCTGTCCTGTTTCTAAACACACCAGGGGGACTTTTTCACCGTTGCCTTGATAAGGTACCAATATCCAAATGTTAGTAACTAAAATGAAAACAAAGCTTACCTGGCTGTCACCCAAAGGGCCTAGACTAATTTAGGACAGGTAAAGGTCTGCCATTGTTCTCAACATCATAATTTCAAAAACTGCACAATTGGGTATGAGGTCTCAGCTAAGTACATTTGCAAAAATATATGTGGACACCACACTTCACTTTTAATATACCACAATAAATGTGCTCCTATTCTAACCTAAAACAACATTTTTATTTAGAATAGGTAATTTTAACTAATTCGCAAAACTGGGAATTTGCATCCCCCTATAGTGAATTGACCCACCCTACGTAGAGGAAATATATTAGTGTCCATACCAAGTTCTCATTTGTTATTGCCCCTATGTACTGCGCTGCAGTTTAAAGCATGTCCAGGCCTGTTGGGCCTAAACAAAAAGATAGTTGAGTCGGTTGATGTATATATAAACACACACACTATATAGCAAATATGATAATGATTTGATGTAGCAACTGGAGTGGTAGACTGTGTTCCCACTGTTCTCTATTACACATGTATACAGCTACAGGGTGTTTTATTTATATCACCTTATATACACGGAACAATATATACGGTATATATACAGTATCTCACAAAAGTGAGTGCACCCTTCACATTTTGGTAAATATTTTCTTATATCTTTTCATGTGACAACACTGAAGAAATGACACTTTGCTACAATGTAAAGTAGGGAGTGTACAGCTTGTATAACAGCGTAAATTTGCTGTCCCCTCAAAATAACTCAACACACAGCCATTAATGTCTAAACCGCTGGCAACAAAAGTGAGTACACCCCTAAGTGAAAATGTCCAAATTAGGCCCAAATTGTCAATATTTTGTGTGGTCACCATTATTTTCCAGCACCACCTTAACCCTCTTGGGGATGGAGTTTACCAGAGCTTCACAGGTTGCTACTGGAGTCCTCTTCCACTCCTCCATGAAGACATCACAGAGCTGGTGGATGTTAGAGACCTTGCACTCCTCCACCTTCCATTTGAGTAAGCCCCACAGATGCTCAATAGGGTTTAGGTCTGAAGACATGCTTGGCCAGTCCATCACCTTTACCCTCAGCTTCTTTAGCAAGGCAGTGGTCGTCTCGGAGGTGTGTTTGGGGTCGTTATCATGTTGGAATACTGCCCTGCGGCCCAGTCTCTGAAGGGAGGGGATCCATGCTCTGCTTCAGTATGTCACAGTACATGTTGGCATTCATGGTTCCCTCAATGAACTGTAGCTCCCCAGTGCCGGCAGCACTCATGCAGCCCCAGACCATGACACTCCCACCACCATGCTTGACTGTTGGCAAGACACACTTGCCTTTGTACTCCTCACCTGGTTGCCGCCACACACACTTGACACCATCTGAACCAAATAAGTTTTATCTTTGTCTCATCAGACCACAGGACGTGGTTCCAGTAATCCATGTCCTTAGTCTGCTTGTCTTCAGCAAACTTTTTGCAGGCGTTCTTGTGCATCATCTTTAGAAGAGGCTTCCTTCTGGGACAACAGCCATGCAGACCAATTTGATGCAGTGTGCAGCGTATGGTCTGAGCACTGACAGGGTGACCCTGTTTTAGGGTCTTTGTCTTGCTGGAAGGTGAACCTCCGCCCCAGTGTCAAGGCTTTTGCAGACTCTAACAGGTTTTCTTGTAAGATTGTCCTGTATTTGGCTCCATCCATGTTCCCATCAACTCTGACCAGCTTCCCTGTCCCTGCTGAAGAAAAGCATCCCCACACCATGAAGCTGCCACCACCATGTCTCACGGTGGGGATGGTGTGTTCAGGGTGATGTGCGGTGTTAGTTTTCCGCCACTCATAGCATTTTGCTTTTTGCTTTTAGGCAAAAAAGTTCAAATTTGGTCTCCTCTGACCAGAGCTCCTTCTTCCACATGTTTGCTGTGTCCACCGCATTGCTTCTTGCAAACAGGACTTCTTATGGCTTTCTTTCAACAATGGCTTTCTTCTTGGCTCTCTTCCATAAAGGGCAGATTTGTGGAGGGCACGACTAATAGTTGTCCTGTGGACAGATTCTCCCACCTGAGCTGTGGATCTCTGTAGCTCCCCCAGAGTTACCATGGGCCTCTTGGCTGCTTCTCTGATGAATGCTCTCCTTGCCCGGCCGGTCAGTTTAGGTGGGCGGCCATGTCTTGGTAGGTTTGTAGTTGTGCCATACTCTTTCCATTTTCCAATGATGAATTGAACAGCGCTCCGGGAACCCTGCTTTAAACTTCACCACGACTTTATCCCTGACCTGTCTGGTCTGTTCCTTGGCCCTCCTGATGCTGTTTGTTCACTAAGGTTCTCTAACAAACCTCTGGGGGCTTCACAGAACAGCTGTATTTATACTGAGATTACATTACACACAGGTGGACTCTATTTACTAATTAGGTGACTTCTGAAGCTAATTGGTTCCACCAGATTTTAATTATGGGTATCGGAGTAAAGGGGGCTGAATACAAATTTATGCCACACTTTTCACATATTTATTTGTAAAAAATGTTGAAAACCATTTATCATTTTCCTTCCACTTCACAATTATGAGACACTTTGTGTCGGTCTATCACATAAAATCCCAATAAAATACATTTACGTGTTTGGTTGTAACCTGACAAAATGTGGACAATTTCAAGGGGTATGAATACTTTTTCAAGGTACTGTATATGGCTGTTAATTGTTCATAGGATGGACGTCTTCTTTAATGGCCACCATAAATTTAACCTGATCCGTTTACCTACTAAGAGTTAATGGTAAATGGTTCAGCCCAGTAGACTGTATTGTTTATATAGACATTGCTTGTAAATCCTAGGGGCCACCTCTTGAGTTGTTCACCTACATATTTCTTGGCCTGTCCATTATTGAAATAATAAAATATTTGGCAGAATTAATGTTACCAGGTAACAGGCCGCATACTCAGGATTATCTCTGCTCTACAGAACTTTGCCTCAACTTGCCTATAACATTTTATTGCCTTGTTGCAGACATTGTATTGTTCTTGTTGAAGTATCTATTACAATATTTTTTGTATGTCAGAACTTTGGCCACATGACAGATTCCTATCCAGAGAAAAGGAATATCCTAACTAGAAAACCATTCTGCAAATTAGAGCAAGGTAAAATGTTGGAGCTTCTATGGCTGGGCGTTAATGGAGGGGAGTGAGTCTGGGGTTTTCTGTAGATTTGGAGCATTAGGAGAAGGTGAGAGGGGTCTCCTTGCAGTAGGAGGCCATAGAGAGTCAGAAAAGGTGAGAGGGGTCTCCTAGAAGTAGGAAGTGGTAGAGAGCCGGAGAAGGGGACAGGGCTCTCCTGGTAGAAGGAAGCCATAGAAAGTCAGAGAAGATGAGAGGGATCTCCTTGTAGTAGGAGATGGTAGAGAGTCAGAGAAGGGGAGAGGGCTCTCCTTGTAACAGGAAGCAGTAGCGAGTCGAAGAAGGTGAGAGGGCTCTCCTTGCAGTAGGAGGCCATAGAGAGTCAGAGAAGATAAGGGGTCACTTTGTAGTTAGAAGGTGGTAGCAAGTCGGAGAATGTGAGAAGGGGTGTCCTTGCAGTAGGATATGGCAAAGAACTGGAGAAGGTGAGAGGTGGTCTCTTTGCAGTAGAATGCGGTAAACAGTCAGAGAAGGTGAGAGAGGCCTCCTTGTGGTAGTAGGCGGTAGAGAGTCAGAGAAGGTGAGAGAGGCCTCCATGTAGTAGGAGGTGGTGGAGAGTTGGAGAAGGTGAGGCCTCTTTGTAGTAGTAGTAGTAGGTGGTAGGGGGTCAGAGAAGATGGGAGAGACCTCCTTGTAGTAGGAGTCGGTAGAGAGTTGGAGAAGGCGAGAGAGGCCTCCTTGTAGTAGGAGGCAGTAGAGGTTCGGAGAAGGTGAGGGAGGCCTCCATGTAGTAGGCAGTAGAGAGTCGGAGAAGGTGAGAGAGGCCTCCTTGTAGTTGGAGGCGGTAGAGAGTTGGAGAAGGTGAGAGAGGCCTCTTTGTAGTAGGAGGTGGTAGAGGGTCGGAGAAGGTGGGAGAGACCTCCATGTAGTAGGAGTCGGTAGAGAGTTGGAGAAGGTAAGAGAGGCCTCCTTGTTGTAGGAAGCGGTAGAGAGTTGGAGATGGTGAGAGAGGCCTCCTTGTTGTAGGAAGCGGTAGAGAGTTGGAGATGGTGAGAGAGGCCTCCTTGTAGTAGGAGGCGGTAGAGAGTCAGAGAAGATGACGACTTGCTGTTTTAGTGTATGAATAAAAGTCTATTTAAGGTTCAATAGGTTTAATTAGATTTTTGCATTTTGTAACAAACCTCTTAAAGCTGAATTTCAGGCATGGGTATTTTTGAAATGACTAGTCTCCCAACTATCCACTTGACGACCAGCGATGTACCGGTACACCGATGGACTTCAGGTGATTATACCGGGATGATAGCTGCAGCTAATTAGCCGCTGGATTTGCTTTTACAAGCAGCGAGAGGAAACGTCCCTTGCGGCTTTCCTGGGATCTCCTGATCCCGGTGATCAGCCGAAAGGAACCAGAAGAGCTCCAATCATCTCTATGGTACAGGAAACTGGAAGCAATGGAGCATTTCGTCGTTGTAAACAAGCCCTAATGGGTTTGAAAAAAAGCATTGGATCATACCGAGGCTTTTAAGGGCAGAGAAGGGATCCACTTAACGAAAAAAAAAAAAAAGAGTACCTGCCACTGCCTACTGCTATCACAAAATGACCACTGTAAAGAAAAAAAAAAAAAAGCGCCCCTTTGCTCGCGCGTAAGGGTGAATGCACGCGCCGATCCCGTATGCGCACAAACACATGTGAGGCATCACCTCGAACGTCAGATCGCTGGCAGTAATTTTAGTACTGGACCTCCTGTGTAAATCTAAAGTTGTTACCTGTTAAGGCTTTTAAAACTCACCTATGGATAGTAAAATTTATGTTTGTCGCCGCTGTACGGGCGTGCATAATTTTAAAGTGTGACATGTTTGGTATCTATTTACTCGGTGTAACATCATCTTTTATATTTTACCAAACAATTGGGTATTGTAGTGTGTTTTTTGTGCATTAAAGTTCAAAAAACTGTATTTCTAAAAAGAAAAAAAAAATTAAAACAGGTGCGCAAATATAGTGTGACATTAAAAATTGCAAAACCCACCATTTTATTCTCTAGGGCCCTTGCTTTAAAAAAATATGTATAATGTTTGGGCGTTTTAAGGCCCCTTTTACAAGGGCGGATAGAATTCAGCTTTTAGCTGTGGATAGATGAAGTTATCTACCGCAGCTATACTCTGACAATGCTTTCCTATGGCCCCATTTATAAACTGCATTTAGTAACGTTTTTTTTAGACGATTTTGTGATTCAAAAAAATGGATTTGACTGCGTCCAGGAACGATGTAATGCAGCTATCTGCACATAACTGCAGGTAAAAGCAGTGCACTGTGTCACCTGCGGATAGCAGCGGCAATAAGCAAAGAAAATCAACAGGAAGCAAATCGGAAACGTCAAGAATGTTCCACTGCAGCTAAACGCAGCTGCATGAAAACGCACGTAAACGCAGCTAAACGCAATGTACAACTGCAAGTGATCGTTGTGCCTGGAGTCTTGGAATTTAAAAATAACAAAACATGATTTTAACAGTGGCAGAACAGCCACCTGTGTGAAAGGGGCCTTAACCACTTCAGCCCCGGAAGGATTTTCCACTGTAGGACCAGAGCACTTTTTGCGATTCCCCACTGCGTCAATTTAACTGACAATTGCGCGCTCGTGCGACGGTGTACCCAAATAAAATTTGTGTCTTTTTCCCCACAAATAAAGCTTTCTTTTGGTGGTATTTGGTCCCCTCTGCGTCATTTCTGATCACCGCTATAAACAAAAAAGCGTCAAGTTAGCAAAAAAAACACATATTTCTTACATTTTGTTAAAATGCATATCTAAAAAATAAATAAATAAAAAAAAAATGTATTCATCGGTTTTGTATATTGTATATTCATCATATTTTTGGTAATAAAAATAAATCATAATCGCGTTTGATTGGTTTTATTACATTTTTTTTTTTTTACTAGTAATGGCAGCGATCTGCGATTTTTATCAGGGCTGCGACATTGGGGCGGACATGTCGGACATTTTTGACACTTTTTTTTTTTGGGACCAATGACATTTATACAGCGATCAGAAGTTTAAATATCCACTGATTGCTTTGTAAATGTCACTGGCAGGGAAGGGGTTAACCTTCAGGGGGTGATCTAGGGGGTAACTGTGTTCCCTAGGCGTTCTAACGGTGAGGGGGCTGGGCTGCCAGGGGCACCAGAGATCTAACTGATCCCAGTGACAGAAATCAGTAGATCTCTTACATGCCGCCTGACAGAGCGGGGAACCGCCGCGTTTATTTCGGCGGTTCCCTGTTCTTTCTCTCTGGCAGCTCATCGCGGCTCGCCGGCGGACATCGGGTCCACCCGAGCCGCGGGCACACTCCTGCAGAGTGTGACTGGCATGAGTATGCCGCGCTCCCACCCGCTAGCTGCGCACGCGCGAGCTGCCACTTATATATGACGATTCGCAGGACAGCACCACTCTGCAGCAGTAAATATACTGCGCACGGTCGTGAAGAAGTTAAGTAATTTTCTGGCAAAAAATACAAATTTTCCAATGTAAACAAAAAGTGTCAGAAAAGGGCTGGTCTTGCCTATGCATATATCATACCTGACTGATGCCCCTGGAAGCTGGACATCATTGAAATAGAATCCATTATGTATATTCTGCGTATATTGATTGGTTTGCGCAAAAGTTATAGCGTCTTCAAACTATGGGGATTTTTTTATTATATATTTTTTTTTACTAATAATGGTGGCGATCAGCAACTTATAGCGGGACTGCGATGTTGCGGCGGACAAGTCGGACACTAACCGACACTTTTGACGCGTTTTGGGGACCAGTGACACCAATACAGTGATCAGTGCTGAAAAAAATATGCACTGTCACTGTACTGTTGACACTGGCAGGGAAGGGGTTAACACCAGGGACGATCAAAGGGTTAAATGTGTTCCTAGGGAGTGGGGGAGGTTCTTTGACTAGGGGAAGGTAAAGATCTGTGTTCTTGCTTAGCGGGAACAGGATCAGTACATTCCCCTCTCACAGAGCGCCCATTCTGCCTGTCTCCTGAATGATCGGTGGGTCCCAGCGGACATCGCATCCCCTGGACCCGCTGATTGGCTCCTGCTGTGTCCAGTCACGTGCGTGCGCCCCAGACCTGGAAGTGTCAGATCACGTACTAGGTATGTGATCTGGCACAGAACGGCTGCCCTGATGCAGAATATGCCCGCGGGGCAATCCGCAAGCGGTTAGATATAGATAAACGGCGGCAAGGCGGCTCGCATGTGTCAGATCACGTATTAGGTACGTGATCTGACACTTCCTGGGTAGGTGGCGCGCATGCGTGCCACTGGCGACCCGGCCGTGCTGTGATTGGACACAGCAAATGTTGATCACCGGGTGCCAAAGGTGATTCCTCATGCGTGGAGGATATGAAATATATAAAGATGTATTTGTGGGTGTAAGCGGGAAGCTGGGTTCCTCTATGCGTGAGGAATCACCTTTGGAAAAAAAATAAAAAAATTATACTCCACCTAAGTGCCCTGTTGCTATGTGGTCCCTGTAATCTTCCACTTCCTGATCCGCGGCACTCCGCATCACTTCCTGCCTCGCCTGGGCTCATGGGAGATGTGAGTCATCATTTCCCATGAGTCAGTGGGCATCCCTGAGCTGTAAAATCGCGTTATTTCCAGACAGGAAATTACGCTTTAACCTCTGGGGAGGAGTCTCACGCTATGAGTTGGTGCTTTGGCGTGGAGCTGGACAAGCGCTGCACTGCTAGCTGTAGAAGCAGAGAGGGATTTAGCTGAAAAGAGGCTGGGAAATTGGTTTCTTCTGCCAATTTAAATTAGAACACAAGTCATGAGATATAATAAGAATAACAAGATATCACCTTTTGCTTCAGGCATCCTCCTGACATGCGGTGAGCCCTGAGGGATCATGGGATATTTAGTGCGGTTTTTATCGGCAGAATTACTGAATCGCTGACTTACCTCTCACTTCCAGAAACTGAAACGACCCATGAATTCTGAACGTTTGCTACGATCCTTATAACATATTGGTGAGAATTTGACACTTTTTTTTGGTGGTTTGGCGCCGTTTAAAACTGCACCCTGATCCAGGGAAGCCTTGCGACAGTTGCATGAAGTGCGCCAGATTCAGGTAATTCTTTTAGAACCCGCTGCTGTGGCTGCAACAGATCCTAAAGGAATTGCCACCCGTTCACAGATAAGCAAACTGGCAGTTATTAACCACTTAAGGACCAGAAGGATTTCCCACTGTAGGACCAGAGCACTTTTTGCGATTCGGCACTGCGTCACTGACAATTGCGCGGCCGTGCGACGTTGTACCCAAACGAAATTTGCGTCCTTTTTTCCCCCACAAATAGAGCTTTCTTTTGGTGGTATTTGATCCCCTCTGTGTCATTTCTGATCGCCGCTATAAACAAAAGAAGAGCGACAATTTTGCAAAAAAACCCAAACTTCTTACTTTTTGCTAAAATACAAATCCATTTTTTTCCATTGGTTTTGGACGATTTATATTCTTCCTCATATTTTTGTTAAAAAAAAATCGCATTCGGCGTTTATTGATTGGTTTGCGCAAAAGTTGCCGCGTTTACGGACAATAAGAATTTCTGGGGTTTTTATTATTTTTTTTATTTTTTACTAGTAATGGCGGCGATCTGCGATTTTTAGCGGGACTGCGACATTGCAGCGGACATGTCGGACCATTTTGACACTATTGGCATTTATACAACGATCAGTGCTATAAAAATGCACTGATTACTGTGTAAATGCCATTGGCAGTGAAGGGGTTAACCTGCAGGGGGCGCTCTAAGGGTGAACTGTGTTCCCTGGGCGTTTTAACTGTATGCGGGCTGCCCTGGCTGGGGGGAGGGTAGTGATCACAGCCCTTCACCCTCTGAGAACGGAGATCCGTGTTTACTTACACAGACCTCCGTTCTCTCACTGCGGGGGGCCATCGTGGGTAGCCGGCGGTGATCGAATCCGCCGCACCCGCTCCCTGGCCCCCCCGGACACAGTGGGCGCGCGAGCACTCCTCCGGCGGCGCACGTGTTCACAGGACTAGTTATTGCAGCCGCCGTCGTGGTTTGCGATAACGAGCCACTCTGTCGCCGTCAGACTGTGGTCGGCAAGTGGTTAACTGACAATTGCGCGGTCCTGCGACGTTGTACCCGAACAAAATTTGCATACTTTTTTTCCCCACAAATAGAGCTTTCCTTTGGTGGTATTTGATCATCTCTGCCGTTTTTATTTTTTGCGCTATAAACCAAAAAAAAAGAGCAACAATTTTGAAAAAACAATATTTTTTACTTTTTGCTATAATACATATCCCAAAAAAAAAAAAGATAAAAAAAACAAATTCATCTTTTTTTTGGTAAAAAAAAAAAATCGCAATAAGCGTATATTGGTTGGTTTATTTATGGCGTTTTTACTATATATATATATATATATATATAATTTTTTTTTTTTTTACTAGTAATGGCGCCAATCTGCGATTTTTATCGAGACATCACCGCTATGAACAAAAAAGAGCGACAATTTTGCAAAAAAAAAAATAAATATATTTGTTACGTTTTGCTAAAATACATATCCAAAAAAAAAAATATATAAAAACAAATTTTTTCATCGGTTTTGGCCAATTTTTATATTCTTCCTCATATTTTTGGTAAGGAAAAAATCGCAATCGGCGTTTATTGTTTGGTTTGCGCTAAAGTTACTGCGTTTACAAACCATGAGAATTCATTTATGGGTTTTTATATTTTTTTTTTTTTTACGAGTAATGGCGGCGATCTGTGATTTTTAGCGGGACTGCGACACTGACAATTGCGCTGTCATGTGACGTTGTACCCAAATCAAATTGATGTACTTTTTTCCCCACAAATAGAGCCTTCCTTTGATGGTATTTTATCACCTCTGCGGTTCTTATTTTTTGCACTATAAACAAAAAAAGAGGGAAATTATGGAAAAAAAACCCCAATATTTTTTTACTTATTTGTTATAATGAATATCCAAAAAAAAAATATGTAAAAAACAAATTTGTTCCTTAGTTTAGGCCGATATGTATTCTTCTACATATTTTTGTTAAAAAAATCGCAATAAGCGTATATTGATTGGTTTGCGCAAAAGTTATATGGAATAGATTTATGGCATTTTTATTATTATTTTTTTTTTTTTTACTAGTAATGGTGGCGATCTGTGATTTTTAGCAGGACTGCGACATTGCTGCGGACAGATTGGACACCTAATGGCCATTTTTGACACTTTTTTTTGGGAACCAGTGACATTATTACAGTAATCAGTGCTAAAAATATGCACTGTCACTGTACTAATGACAGTGGCAGGGAGGGGATAACACTAGGGGGCGATCAAGGGGTTAAATGTGTTCCCTCACTGTGTGTTTCTAACTGTATGGGGGATGGGCTGCCTGGGGAAACACACAGATCCGTCTTCCTGCATAGCCGATCTGTGTGATCTCCCCTGTCAAAATGGGGATCTGCGGGGGCGTGGTTTGGCTATGGAGGAGTGAGGACGCACGCTGCGGAGCTCTGCATGGCTGGAGGCTAAACATCCCCAAAAAGCCGACAAAACCCACCTAATCTTTTCATGCCGGGGGATCGGAGGAGTTCGCAGGTGCCTGGGGAGCCGAGAGGCCCTGAAATCACACACTATTTCCTTCGGCACAGCTCTACCCCGACGCCGGACCCGGGGGCCAAGATGGCGCCGCCACGCGCTCTTCAGGGACCTGCTTCCACCAAGAAAGGTGTCCCCAATGAGACGGCACCAGCCGGTGACACTGTCCCCGCACCACGGAGACCTTCTCCGATAGCTTCTCCCGTCCTCGCGGAGGAGGACGAACATCATGAGCGTCAGGATCAGTGCTGCTCCGGCGGTTCAGCGGGACATGGAGAGGGGTGTCTCAGGGGCCTAGTGTCTACCCTCCCCACCAAACGGGACCTCCAGGAAATGGCGGCATCCATAGTCACGGCCCTTACGGGAGAGCTGCGCGACCTAGGACAGCGGGTTGACACGGTGGAGGAAAAAGTGTCGGACCTGGAAACATCCGCTACTGCAACAGAGGCCCGGGTCTCGGCCCTGGAGCGCGAACATGTGGATATTCGTCGCCACCTCATTGAGATACAACTTCGTCTAGATGACGGCGAAAATAGGAGCCGAAGGAATAATCTTCGCCTCCGTGGGATCCCGGAGGCCACGATGGGCCCTGATCTACGTGCAACGGTGACTGCTATCTTAAACCAGGCCCTAGACAAGCCCGCGGATGCCGAGTTGGAGCTAGACCGGGTGCACAGGGTATCGGGCGCGTGGGGCACTG
>BLSH010305698.1:0-21185 GCA_018402905.1 Glandirana rugosa | reverse complement strand
TCCTTCGGCATTTCCACTCCCCCCCCCCCCCCCCCTATCTTCCAGACGGCAGGTAACTCACTCTCCTACCCTGTACTCACCCTATCTTTTCCTGTTCTGGTAACTTCTTCTTCAATTTTTTCTTGTATCCATCCCCATCCCTTCAGTACCCGTCCACTGACTGTTTTTTCAATGTGATAGGGAGGGTTGGACCTCTAGCACTGACCCCCTTTTATACATCCTTCCAACGTGGTCTAACTCTTCCTATGTCTCGGTTATATCTAGGAGTATCCCGCTCCGACGGGACTCTTCCTCTCCCAGCTATAAGTTCATTTTTTGAAAATAAATAGCGAGACCTAACAATCCCTCATCACCAACGGCTTCCTAGGTAGATTGATGCGGATGCAGGAGGTGGGGATACCCACCCTTGCGGACCTGTTGCTCCGTACCTTTCGCTGATTGAAGCCCCCTGAGGTATCGCACAAGCAATGCTTTAGGTTTTCTCAACCCAAGATTAAGAGCTTGCGATGTGCAATTGTATCAATGTACCTGCCATGTGTCTTTATTGTTAAATTGATACTGCTGACTACCTTTGATTGTTAACTCTCTGTTATCTAAATAAAGGAATTACAAAAAAAAAAAAAAATGGGGATCTGCCTTGTTTACACAGGCAGATCCCCGTTCTGTCACTGCGGGGAATGATCGCGGGTTGGCTCCCCTGCTGGCCAATGGGAGCGCGCGCACCCACAAAAGCGAGATCCCACGCCGACGTACAGCTACAGCTATTTGCAGGATCGTGCCACCTTGCTGCAGTATGATGACGGCGTCTGGTCGGGAAGTGGTTAAAGTGGTTGTAAACTCTTCCATATCCCCAGTGAAGTGTCTGGCCTCAGGTGATACACAGAGATTAAACAAATCCTCCTACATAAGTTGTACCTGTTTATCTGCAGTGTTCTCTCTTCTACAGCCATTCAAAGTGCAGAATTTATACAGCTTGTCTGAGATTTCAGAAAACAGGGCAGCTAATTGGAGGGAAGGGACACACCCCTCTTCACACAGCACACAGGGATAGAGCTAAGGCTGTCAATCACAGCCTGTGTGCTGGAGATCCCTCCCCTGTCACCATTTTTCTCTTTGTGCCAGGAAAAGGTGTCAAAAGTGACTCCTGATGATAGCAGAAAAACAAGGCAGCAGACAGCAATGAGACAAGTACACACTATAGAGGGATATGCTTTGTTCAGGTTTCATGTCTGAGGTTTACAACCGCTTCCTGATAGCAGATTTACTGCTTCAGGGGGGCCCTTCTGCGCAGGATCACATGCATATTCTGTCTAGGGAGCGCGCATGCGCCGCCTCTGCTTTGATTAGTCACAGAAGCCAATCAGCCGGTGCCGGAAAATGGATGTCTGCTGGCACCCGCTGATCATTGGGAAGAGAGGCTGGACAGAGCTCTGCCTATGCAAACAAGGCAGAGCTCCATCCTTGACAGCAGGGATACCATGGATTTTCTTTCCATGCAGAGCAGGAATAAAATCCATCACATCCCTAAAAGCAGCACACACAGTACACATAAACACTGATTAGGCACACATTTTAACCCTTTGATCGCCCTAGATATTTAACCCCTCCCCAGCCAGTGTCATTAGTACAGAGACAGTGCATATTTTTAGCACTGATCACTCTATAAGCGACAGTTAGTGTCAGATTGCCAGCCGCGATATAGCAGTCCCGCTGCTCGCCCCCATTATTAATATAAAATACAAAAAAACATTTCCCATAGTTTGTAGACGCTATAACTTTTGTGCAAACCAATTAATATTCGCTTATTGGTATTTTTTTTTACTAAAACTATGTAGCAGAATACATATTGGCCTAAATTTATAAAGGAAATTTTATTTAGTACATTTCCTTATTGGATGTTTTATAGCAGAAAGAAAAAAAATATTGTTTTTTTTTTCTTTCAAAATTTTTGGGTTTTTTTTTGTTTTATAGCGCAAAAAATAAACGCAGAGGGGATCAATGCCACAAAAAGAAAGCTCTATTTTTAGGGAAAAAAAGGGCAGTGAAAAATTGTTATCCATACTTACCGTAATTTTCCTTTCCTGGATCCTCCCCATGTCAGCCTACCATAGGTCAGCTCCGCCCTCTTTGACCCCTCCAGGACCACCTTTTTCTTAGCCCATAAAGGGCGGCTGTCTGCCCACACAAGTGTTCATAATATACTGCCTCGCAACGGAAACACCGGGTGGGAATCCCCGGCTGACATGGGGAGGATCCAGGAAAGGAAAATTACGGTAAGTATGGATAATAATTCTCCATTTTCCTGGACCTCCCCATGTCAGCCCACCATGGGATGTAACAAGCAATATTAAGTGTGGGGGGGGACACAAAATCAGCCTCCAAATGCAATGCTACTCGAACTCTTTAACCACTTGCCGACCGCCGATCGGCATCTGACGGTGGCAAAGTGGCTCGTTCCCGCAAATCGCCGTCATACGAGGAGGCGCGCCCGGGCGCTCACTGTGTCCGGGGAGGGCCAGGAAGCGGGTGCGGCGGCTTCGATTGCCGCCGGCTACCCGCGATAGCCCCCCCGGAGCAAGTGAGCGGAGGTCCTCCGCTCTGTGTGAGGGGGAAGGGCTGTGATCACAGCCTTCCTTTACGTGAAGGCTGTGACCACTTCCCTTCCCCAGCTAGGCAGTCCCCCATACAGTTAGAAGACGCCCAGGTAACATAGTTAACCCTTAGCGCGCCCCTGCAGGTTAACCCCTTCACTGCCAATGGCATTTACACAGTAATCAGTGCATTTTTATAGCACTGATCGCTGTATAAATGCCAATGGTCCCAAAAAAGTGTCAAAATGGTCCGACATGTCCGCCGCAATATCGCAGTACCGCAAAAAATCGCAGATCGCCACCATTTTTAGTAAAAAATAAAAAAAAATTAAAAACCCCAAAAATGAATTCTCATCATCCGTAAACGCGACCACTTTTGCGCAAACCAATCAATAAACGCGGATTGCGATTTTTTTTTTATCGCAAATATGAGGAAGAATATAAATCGGCCAAAAACGGTGAAAAAAAATGTTTTTTTATATTTTTTTTTTGGATTTGTATTTTAGGAAAAAGTAAGAAATTTGGGTTTTTTTGCAAAATTGTCGATCTTCTTTTGTTTATAGCGGCGATCAGAAATGACGCAGCGGTGATCAAATACCACCAAAAGAAAGCTCTATTTGTGGGAAAAAAAGGACGCAAATTTCGTTTGGGTACAACGTCGCACGACCGCGCAATTGTCAGTTAAAGCGACGCAGCGCCGAATCGCAAAAAGGGCTCCGGTCCTAAAGCTGGAAATCCTTCAGGGGCTGAAGTGGTTAATGGGCAACAGCCACCGTAATAACCACAGAGCTAAAAGTTCCCTCTGAAGGACTGGCCAACTTCAGCCTGTAATATCTAATAAAGGTGTAGGGCGCGCTCTAGCTTGCTGCTCTGAAAACTACTTCAGGTGCGACTCTTGCATACGCTGCCCAGGGTGCTGCCATGCCCCTAGTCTATTGTGCTTCTATCTCAGAGGGAGGAGGAAGGCCCAGCGATTTGTATGCAATTTGTATGGTCTCGACCAGGCATCCTCAAACTACGGCCCTCCAGCTGTTGCGGAACTACACATCCCATGAGGCATTGTAAAACTCTTACATTCACAGACATGACTAGGCATGATGGGAATTGTAGTTCCTGAACATCTGGAGGGCCGTAGTTTGAGGACCCCTGCTCTAGATGATGCTGCCATATCCTTCTTTGGTCCTACTGGGAAACCCAATAGTTGGTCTTGAGTTCGAAGCCTTAAGTCTGCTCCAGATAAGTTGAAACAGCCAAGACCAAGTCTGGTTTCCTCCATTCATCATCTGAGGCATCCACCGGAAAAGCTGGGAGAATTGTCTCCCAATTGATAATAAATGACGTGGCCACTTTAGGTAGAGAGCTCGGTACTGGCCCCAGGACAATCTTGTCTGGGAGAATCAAACAATATGGTTCTTAGATGAGAAGGCGCACAGCTCAGAGAGGCTTCTAGCTGAAAACCACTGTCTTTATCGTTAGATGAAATAACGAACAGGAGGAAGCTCAATCAAACAGAGGAACCAGCAAGGCTCTCGAGACCAGTGTTACGTCCCATTTTGGAAAAAGATCTCAATGGAGGTTCACCAACAAAGGATGCAGAGCCCATCCTTTACTTGACATAGCCAACAAGGCGAGGACCTGGACCTACAAGGAATTATAGGCTAACCCCTTATCGAGACCCTCCTACAGAAATTCCAAAATTTTGATACTGAAGGAGATTCGAAGTTCCCAACCCTTTCTGCAGACATGGCAAAAGCATTCCAAATTGGTTGATGGGTTAAATTTGTGGACCTCTTATGAGCCTGTAATAATGTTTCCACTACTCTGTGAGATCCAATCCGTTTAAAGATCTCGTCTCAATCTCCAAGCTGTTAATTTCAGTCTCCCGGGGTTTGGGTGATAGACGCCGCTCTGCAGAAGGAGATCTTGACAAGGAGGTAGTGGGGCTGGTTGGCATATCTTCATCCTCCAAGCCAGAGGGAACCACATCCTTCTGGGCCAGTAAGGCAGAATTCTTATTACTGCGACCCTTTTTCGCTGAATTATCAACAGTTTCTTGGGAACCAACGGAAGTTGAGATAACACATACACCAAGAGGAAACTCCCAGGCTTGGACAGAGCATCTTGAACCAACTCCTGTGGATTCCAGGCCCAGGAAAAGAAGCAAGGAAGTTGGAAATCCTTTTCCAACGCCATCAGGCCTATTGAAGGAGTCCCCCAAATTTTGAAAACCTTGCATAGGTATTTGGGTTGAGGCCCCATTTGTTGTGATCCACAAATCTTTAACTTGAGTGATCCACTAGAACATTCTCGGGCCCTGGGATATAGGACGCCGTAAGGGAGTCAAAAATTCCTTTCCGCCCACAGGAAGATTTGACATGCCAGCTGAAGTAGAGACAGACTTTTGGTGCCCCTCTGACAAGACACGTAAGCAACCGTAGTCTTGTTATCCTTGACAGCCTTCCAACCTGTATTGCACGGACAAGCTAAGAGAGTGTGCCTGACGACCTTCAATTCCAAGCAGCTTGAACTTTGCACCCCATGATGCTTCTACCGACCTTGAACCTGCTGATCTAAGCAGTGTGCCCCCAGCCCATAAGACTGGCTTTGGTCGTCACCACTATTGTTTATGAGGACTTCTACAGGACTCCGCAGGGGAAAGATTGTGAGATACCGGACCCACTGGTCTTCGATTGTCGCCCAAACCCTCCAGAAGGAGGTTACAATCATCAATCACGCTTGATGGCCAGATCACCAAAATTTCTGCGTCCCAGACGTGTTTCTGCTTGTGTGTTCCTTAATGCATCCTAATGCATTCGCAATGCGTTTTGCCATCTTCCAGATGTGTTCCATACAGAAACAATGTGACATACGACTTTCGTTGACTTCACTAGAATGCGCTGCACTCGTGTGAACTAGGACATTGGAATCCAAGTTGAAAACTGACCATGCGTACTTGACACAGAATAAAAACGTACTGGATTGCATCTGGTGCGAACAAGTCCACTCTCTCATCCATAGGATCTCTGAAGGCAACTGAGTTATAAGTAGGCAAAGACACTTGATGCCCCAGACACTAGAGGGCAGCATCCAGCCCTGGAAGTGCAGTGCATAAACATCAGCCATCTTATTTGGATAAAAGCTGCACTGTAAATTGGTGTTCTGATGAGGTCTCTGTCATTCTTCATCAACGAGCGATTTACGCTCTATTATTATGGGTGTTGCTTGTGGCATGGATATTTGCAGCATACTTTCTGCTGTAGCCGACTTAATAGGGCTTCGAATTTTGCTCAACCTGCATAATTTCACTTCTCTGCCACTGCAGACCGCATGCAGGCCCAAAATGCACCCCGAACTGGGCGAGGTATTTGCTCATGCTGGCATAAACACATGTAAGCCAGTGCCACATGGAGTACTTGGGGAGCATGAAAGCTGCCCTATGGGGGACTCAATGGGATACATTTTTTCTTCTTCTTGATATTGCACAGCTTCCCCATTGGGAGTGATTTATACCTCACATGCTGCCCCAGATACAAGCAGAGGGGCTCCCTGATAAATGATGCATTTAGCATGTGAACACAGGAGCCACATCCCAGGGGAGCAGCATGGACAGCCCGAACCTAATACGAGCTACGTAGGAGACATGTGCCTGGATCCAGTTCCTTCACAGGGTTAAATGGAAACGACTCCTTAGAGTGTGTTGACCACATGCTTTGTACGTGGAAACGACTCCTTTAGAGTGTATTGACCACATGCTTTGTACGTGGAAACGACTCCTTTAGAGCCTGTTGGGTGTCATCATCCTGGTCAGGATGAGATGATCGTTGGCGGGTCTTATGTTTTTTTGGAGCGTGTGTTCAGGGTTTCTGCTCCTAAAAAATGTTGCAAAACATCTTCATTTGCATTCCTTGAGCACTCTTTTAAGAAACCATGTCCCATGTTGCCCCCCCCCCCCCCCACCACCACCTTTGCTAATCTTCTGTGCCACTAACAGGTGCGGTAAGCTCATACTTGCACAAAATATATAGAAAAAATGTGTTACCTCTCACCAAAAACAAACAGGTACACTGTTTAAGACCCATTTGCCCTCATCCACTCACTTGAGACGCAGCAGACAGGTGAGCTCAGGCAACATTTCCATAGGCAGACAGGTGAGCTCAGGCAGCCCTTCCATAGGCAGACAGGTGAGCTCAGGCAGCCCTCCCATAGGCCGACAGGTGAGCTCAGGCAGCCCTTCCATAGGCAGACAGGTGAGCTCAGGCAGCCCTTCCATAGGCAGACAGGTGAGCTCAGGCAGCCCTTCTAAAGGCAGACAGGTGAGCTCAGGCAGCCCTTCCATAGGCAGACAGGTGAGCTCAGGCAGCCCTTCCATAGGCAGACAGGTGAGCTCAGGCAGCCCTTCTATAGGCAGACAGGTGAGCTCAGGCAGCCCTTCTATAGGCAGACAGGTGAGCTCAGGCAGCCCTTCCATAGGCAGACAGGTGAGCTCAGGCAGCCCTTCCATAGGCAGACAGGTGAGCTCAGGCAGCCCTTCTATAGGCAGACAGGTGAGCTCAGGCAGCCCTTCTATAGGCAGACAGGTGAGCTCAGGCAGCCCTTCTATAGGCAGACAGGTGAGCTCAGGCAGCCCTTCTAAAGGCAGACAGGTGAGCTCAGGCAGCCCTTCTATAGGCAGACAGGTGAGCTCAGGCAGCCCTTCCATAGGCAGACAGGTGAGCTCAGGCAGCATTTCCGACAGCAGATACAGTCAGAGTCTGAGACAAAAACCAGTCCAACTGTCAAACCCACAGAAGTACACAGCATAGCAGGGGAGCCAGGGCAGCACATCCAGAGGCAGACAGGAGACACTCAGAATCTGAGGTAAGTCTTTTACCTGGCAGGATTGCAGAGGGAGAGAAGCCCTCTCAACTGCAGACCTCCAAGATCATTTACGCCGTGCTGCCCATCTCCCCGCCCCCTGTGACATCATTCACAGCCGCTTTCAGACTGACAATAAAGCCAAGGGAGCAGTGCAGCGAACTGCATATAAAAGACAGGACAAAACCCCAAGGGAGAGGCAATGATGACATTGCAGAGCTTTTATAATACCACACCTGTACAATATCAATGCTGTTTAACCACTTCAATACCAGGCACTTAACCCCCTTCCCACCCAGGTCAATTTTCAGCTTTCAGCACTGTTGTATTTTGAATGACAATTGCGTGTTGTACCCAAAGGAAATTTTTATCATTTTGTTCCCACAAATAGAGATTTCTTTTGGTGGTATTTGATCACCTCTGCGATTTTTATTTTTTGCGCCACAAATAAAAAAAGACAGGAAATTTGGAGAAAAAAAAGGATTTCTTCGTTTCTGTTACAAAACAGGCACTGATGAGGCTACACTGGTGGACACTGATGAGGCAATACTAATTGGCACTGATGAGGTGGCACTGATGATGAGGCACATATATGCAGCACTGATAAGCAGCACTGATAGGCACTGATAGGTAGCACTGATGGGCATTCATAGGTGGCACTGATAGGTGGCACTGGTGGACACTGATAGGTGGCACTGGGCACTGATGGGTGGCACTGGTGGGCACTGATAGGTGACACTGGTGGGCACTGATAGACGGCAATGATAAATACAATTTTTTTACGCATTCCCTGGTGGTCCTGGGTGGCATCCAAGTTGGGCACTAAGTGCCATCCATGTTGATAATTCAGCGAAAAAGGGTCGCAGTAATAATAATTCTGCCTTACTGGCCCAGAAGGATGTGGTTCCCTCTGGCTTGGAGGATGAAGATATGCCCCTTACCTGGTGGTCTAGGGTGGGCTCTCTGGTGGTCAGGGTGGGCTTCCCTGGTATTGTCCCTGGTGGTCCCTGGATGGGCATTCCCTGGTGGTCCTGGTGGCATTCCTGGTGGTCCTGGGTGGCGATCCTATGGGGGGCTGCACTGATAAACAATCAGTGCAGACCCCCCCCCCCTGCCAGGAGAGCAGCCGACCGGCTCTTCTCTACTCACATCTGCAGACGCAAGTAGAACAAAAGCCGGTAAACGGCTATTCCTGTGTACACTGTGACCAGCCATGATTGGTCACGGCTGATCACATTGTAAAGAGCTTCCGATGGAACCTCTTTAATGAGATCGGTAATGCGGTGGGTCACACTGACACACCGCACAACCGATTGTCGCGATGCACGCCCCCGCAATAGCAGATTATCCTGAGGACATCAATAGACATCCAGTCAGGATAACTGAACCACCGCCCGGCCGTAATTTGACTATAGACCAGGTATAAAGTGGTTAAGCATAATTTTGCCCGCAGCCCTGGCACCAAGGGCACCCGGTTTTTAGGAGGGTTTACTGTCCAACATTCAGGGTCTTCCAACTCCATGAGAGGCTGAGCATGGAGGGGTAGGTTCTGCAGGGGGGAATGCAGCACACCCCATATGTGCACAGCAGAGACAATGCTCCGGGAATACAGCATGGCCGTATCGCAAAAAATGGCCTGGTCATGAAGAGGGGGTAAATCTTCCAGAGGTCAAGTGGTTAGGCCTGATTCCAAGAGACCCCAGTGCTCAGAGGGGGGCATTTTGTGCTGGGATGCATTCGTGATTGTGATTGTGGACAGCTGCCAGCTTCCTAGCAACCGATGACTCGTCTTCAGCCCCATTCAACAGCCTGCTGGACATTCCCTATCCGACATTTGAATGTAAACAAAGGGTTAGGTATGCCTGGTGACATCATTACCAAGATATTAGACGTGTGGTTCGTTTCTTTCCGAATTAATATTCA
Source organism: Glandirana rugosa (assembly GCA_018402905.1). Taxonomy (NCBI): domain Eukaryota; kingdom Metazoa; phylum Chordata; class Amphibia; order Anura; family Ranidae; genus Glandirana; species Glandirana rugosa. Next base: position 11,817 of record BLSH010305698.1, on the reverse strand, counting down.
GACTAATCTTTAATTATTCGGATATTCCGATATAACCCGAAATACCCGAATTACAATACGAAACAAATTTTACCGAATGCTCCGAATAAGGAAACAAAATTTGTCGTAAATTCAGACTGAAATTCAAATCAAATTTTACATCGAACTCCACTCGAATTCTAACTGTACACATACTGCTGAAATCAAAGACTGTGTGTTATTAGAGGACCATTTCAAAATAATGCTTTTTTTTGTTAAAGTATAACTATAGGCAAAACTTACTTTTTTTTTTCATTTTGGATAGAGTAAGGGAGGGTTATAACCCCCGTCAGATTTTTTTTTCTTTGCCATCTGTGTCCCATTATGGAGATTTCCATACACTTCCTGTCCCATAGCCAGACAGGAAGTGAGAGGAAATTTCTTCGGGGGCCCCCAGGTCACCAGAACTAGTGTCCCCATTGGAAGATTTTCCATCTATTACTTTTCTGGGGACAACACTTTTAATGATGATGGTAAACAGGATAAATAGAGAGGGAGAATCTCCTCTACAGGGGCACAGACAGCAATGAGAACTGACAGGGGTTCTATTCCCTCTCCACTCCATTCAAAACTAAAAAAAAAAAAAGTTATGCCTTTAGTTATACTTTAAGCCAAAGGTGATTTAAAGGGCCATTGTAATCACTTTGCTGCATTCGAATCGAAAAAAAAAAATCAAAAGATTTCGATTCAATTGATTCAAAATTTATTGATATGAATGTTTTGATTAAAAAAATAATCAGTAAATTTGAAGAAAATTCAAAAAGGACATGATACGAATTCCGAATACGAATTTAACTAATCAACCAAATTTAACAAAATGAAATAACTAGATTAACGAATCAAAAGGAAGCAATTTTTTTTTTTGCCATGCATTTCGCCCGACATTTCAGACTAAACAAAGTATGCGTGAATTATTAACGGACTTTTGTAGATGCGTGCATGACGAAAAAAATTTGCTTTGATTCGTTAACCGCGTTCCCGACCGGCTCACGTACATTTACTGCTGCAGAGTGGCAGCATCCTGCGAATCGCCGTCTTTAAACGGCGGCGCACTCTCGTGCCCGTCGCACTCTGCAGGAGTGTGCCCGCGGCTCGGGCGGACCCGATTGTTTCCCACAGAAGGAAAACGGGGAACCGCCGATGTAAACCTGGCGGTTCCCCGTTTTGTCAGGTGGCATGTAAGAGGTCTACTGATATCTGTCACTGGGATCAGTTAGATCTCTTGTGCCACTGGCAGCCCAGCCCCCTCACAGTTAGAACGCCTAGGGAACACAGTTACCCCCTTCACTGCCCCCTGCAGGTTAACCCCTTCACTGCCAATGACATTTATACAGTAATCAGTGGATATTTACATTTCTGATCGCTGTATAAATGTCATTGGTCCCAAAAAAGCGTCAAAAATGTCCGACATGTCCTCCGCAATATCGCAGTCCCGATAAAAATCGCAGATCGCCGCCATTACCAAAAAAAAACAAAATGTAAAAACGCCAGAAATTAATTCTCATGGTTTGTAAACAACTTTAGCGCAAACCAATCAAAGGGCGATTACATTTTTTTTTACCAAAAATATGAGGAAGAATATATATCATCCTAAACTGATGAATAAATTCGTTTTTTATATTTTTTTTGGATTTGTGTTTTAGCAAAAAGTAAGAAATATTGTTATTTTTTTTTTTCAAAATTGTCGCTCTTTTTTTGTTTATAGCGTTGATCAGAAATGACACAGAGGGGATCAAATACCACCAAAAGAAAGCTCTATTTGTGGGGAAAAAAGGAAGCAAATTTCGTTTGGGTTCAACGTCGCACGACCGTGCAATTGTCAGTTAAAGTGACGAAGTGCCGAATTGCAAAAAGTGCTCTGGTCATTAACCGCTTGCCGACGGCTGAACGGCAATTGACGGCGACAGAGTGGCTCTGTAACGCGAATCGCCGTCATACGACGGCGGCCGCGAGACAGAGCCTAGTGAGCGCGCGCCGCCGGAGGCGCACCCGCGTGCTCACTGTGTTCGGGGAGGGCCAGGGAGCGGGTGCGGCGGCTTCGATTGCCGCCAGCTACCCGCGATGGCCCCCCCGAAGTGAAGGAACGGAGGTCCGTGAATGTAAACACGGACCTCCGTTCTGTGTGAGGGGGAAGGGCTGTGATCACAGCCTTCCTGTACGTGGAGGCTGTGACCACTTCCCTTCCCCAGCTAGGGCAGTCCCCACACAGTTAGAACGCCCAGGGAACACAGTTAATCCTTAGAGCGCCCCCTGCAGGTTAACCCCTTCCCTGCCAGTGACGTTTACACAGTAATCAGTGCATTTTTATAGCACTGATCGCTGTATAAATGCCAATGGTCCCAAAAAAGTGTCAAAATGGTCCGACATGTCCGCTGAAATATCGCAGTACCGCTAAAAATCGCAGATCGCCGCCATTACTAGTAAAAAATAAAAAAAAAATAAAAACCCCAAAAATGAATTCTCATCATCCGTAAACGCGACCACTTTTGCGCAAACCAATCAATAAACGCCGATTGCGATTTTTTTTTTATCGCAAATATGAGGACGAATATAAATCGGCCAAAAACGGTGAAAAAAAATGTTTTTTTATATTTTTTTTTTGGATTTGTATTTTAGCAAAAAGTAAGAAACTTTTGCAAAATTGTCGCTCTTCTTTTGTTTATAGCGGCGATCAGAAATGACGCAGCGGTGATCAAATACCACCAAAAGAAAGCTCTATTTGTGGGAAAAAAAGGACGCAAATTTCGTTTGGGTACAACGTCGCACGACCGCGCAATTGTCAGTTAAAGCGACGCAGCGCCGAATCGCAAAAAGGGCTCCGGTCCTAAAGCTGGAAATCCTTCCGGGGCTGAAGTGGTTAATCTAATTATTTCGTTTCTTCAAATTTGGTTGATTCTTTCAATTTGTATTCCAAATTCTTATTCAGAATTTTTCTAATCTACCGTTTTTTTTCGAAATCGAAGCGTTCGAATCAATACATTTTGAACTGAAAGCTTTAGATTTCCTTTTTTTTTTCGATTCCAATGTGGCAAAGCAAACAAACAAAAGCAAAATATTCATAAAATGATTGCAATGACCCTTTAAAGTGGTTGTAAACTTTTTACAACCACTTTAACCACTTGCTGACTGCATCGCATACATTTACTGCGGCAGTGTGGCTCGCAGGTCGGGCGGACTCGATGTCCGCTGATGACCCACGATCGCCTGTTACAAAGGAAGAACAAGGAACCGCCGTGTTTACACAACGTTCTCCGCTCTGGCAGGCGGCATGACACTGATCTACTGATCCCTGTGATTGGGATCAGTTAGATCTGTTATTTCCCTGGCAGCCCAGCCCCCTCACAGTTAGAACGCCTAGGGAACCCAATTAACCCCTTTGTTGCCCCCTGCAGGTTAACCCCTTCCCTGCCAGTGACATTTACACAGCAATCAGTGGAAATTTATAGCTCTGATCGCTGTATAAATGTCAATGGTCCCAAAAAAGTGTCAAAACTGTCCGACATGTCCGCTGCAATGTCACAGTCCCGATAAAAATCACAGCTCGCCGCCATTACTAGTAAAAAAAAAAAAAAAATTGTAAAACCGCCATAAATTAATTCTCATGGTTTGTAAGCTTTTGTGCAAACCATCAATGTACACCGATTGCGATTTTTTTTTTTTTTACCATAAACATGTAGAAGTATATATATTGGCCAAAACTGATGAATACATTTTTTTTTCCTATTTTTTATTTTTTTGGACATGTATTTTAGCAAAAAGTAAAAAATGTTTTTTTGTTTTGTTTTGTTTTTTTCAAAATTGTCGCTTTTTTTTTTTGTTGATAGCGGCGATCAGAAATGACGCAGAGGAGATCAAATACCACCGAAAGAAAGCTCTATTTGTGGTAAAAAAAGGACGCCAGTTTCATTTGGGTACAACGTCGCACGACCGTGCAATTGTCAGTTAAAGTGACGCAGTGCCGAATCGCAAAAAGTGCTCTGGTCCTACAGTGGGAAATCCTTCCGGGGCTGAAGTGGTTAAACTACAGGTAAGCCTATAATCGGGCTTACCTGTTGGTTCCGTGCGTATCTCCTAAACCTGCAGGGCTTAGGAGATATACAGTGTACCCGCATGTGCCAACATCATCAGCACATGCACAGCGAAGAGACAGGCCGCCGTGCTGTTTCTTCACTGTGGCTGTGCCGCAATTGGCGGCTCCCGCGCGCATGGGAGTGACGTCACGCGGCTCGGGGCGGTCACAGCGCCGGAGTCCGCAGCCCGAAAGGAAGAGGGGTGAAGATGGACACTTCCTACTGCGGGGACAGCGCGGGCGTTGATTGCAGGTAAGTGGCACATAATAGGCTAGTATGCGTAGTAGCCCATTATGCTTTTACTTTGCAGAGTAATAAAGAGGAAGTAAAACCCATCAGGGTTTACTTCCTCTTTAACCACTTGAGTCCCGGAAGGATTTCCCACTGTAGGACCAGAGCACTTTTTGCGATTCGGCACTGTGTCATTTTAACTGACAATTGCGCAGTCATGCGACGTTGTACCCAAACGAAATTGGTGTCCTTTTTTTCCCCACAAATAGAGCTTTCTTTTGGTGGTATTTGATCCCCTCTGCGTCATTTCTGATCACCGCTATAAACAAGAAAAGAGCGACAATTTTGCAAAAAAAAAAAAACAATATTTGTTACTTTTTGCTAAAATACAAATCCAAAAAAAAAAAAAATATAACGAAACAAATTTATTCATCGGTTTTGGCCGATTTATATTCTACCTCATATTTTTGGTAAAAAAAAATCGCAATCGCTGTTGATTAGTTTACGCACAAGTTGCCGCATTTACAAACCATGAGAATTAATTTCTGGAGTTTTTACATTTTTTTTTTTTTACTAGTAATGGCGGCGATCTGCGATTTTTATCGGGACTGCGATATTGCGGCGGACATGTCGGACATTTTTGACATTTTTGGGACCAATGACATTTATACAGCGATCAGAAATTTAAATATCCACTGATTACTGTATAAATGTCATTGACAGGGAAGGGGTTAACCTGCAGGGGGCAGTGAAGGGGGTAACTGTGTTCCCTAGGCGTGTTCTAACTGTGAGGGGGCGGGGCTGCCATGGGCACCAGAGATCTAACTGATCCCAGTGACAGGAATCAGTAGATCTCTGACATGCCGCCTGACAGAGCGGGGAACCGCCGTGTTTACATTGGTGGTTCCCCGTTCTTTCTCTCTGGCAGGTCATCGCGGCTCGCCATGCGGACATCGGATCCGCCCAAGCCACGGGCACACTCCTGCAGAGTGCGGCGGGCATGAGAGCGTGCCGCCGGTGGCGCGCTCCTGCCCGCTAAATCGCCGCTTCTATAAGGCGATTCGTGAGACAGAGCCACACTGCCGCTGTAGAAATACAGTACGTGGTCGGGAAGCCGTTAAATCACCTTTTGGCTTAACCAAAACACCATTATTTCCAAATGGTGCTCTAATAACGCACAATCTTTGATTTCAGCAATATGTATACAGTTAGAAGTCGACGGAAATTCGATGTAAAATTTGATTGAATTTCAGTCCAAATTTCCGAAATTCGGACTTAATTTTTTCGGCGCATTCGGTAAAATGTATTTGTTATAATTTGCTTATTCGGATATATCCGAATCTCCGAATAATGAAAATTCATCCGAATATTAATTCGGGATGAAATGAACCGCACATGTCTAGACTTTTGTTCCATCACTTCTATGATACGTCCCATACAGAACACATGGATGGTTCAGCGGTGGAAATTACAAGGTCAAGTGTAAATTTCACACCTCGTTGGTCTGTAATCAGTCCAACCTTCTCCCTAAGAGGAGTTAATGTTTGTCAGAACCCCCTGTGCAGACCATTGCCAGAAACCGCAAGTCACTGGATTGGGCGAACATTAACCACTTGCCGACCGCCCGCCGCAGCGTGACGGCGGCAAGATGGCTCGTTATCGTGAAACGCTGTCACCTGACGGCAGCCGCGATAACTAGCATTGTGAGTGCGCCGAGGCGCACTCGCACGCTCACTGTGTCCGGAGGTGGGGCCAGGGAGCGGGTAGGGCGGACTCGATCACCGCCGGCTACCCGCGATGCCCCCCCCCCCCACCGCAGTGAAAGAACACACGGATCTCCGTTCTGACAGAGGGGGAAAGGCTGTGATCACAGGCTTCCTCTATATGGAAGCCGTGATCACTCCCCTCCCCCTGCCAGCCCAGCACCGGTACAGTTAGAACACACTGAGGGAACACAGTTAACTCTTAGAGCGCCCCCCTGCAGATTAACCCCTTAACTGCCAATGGCATTTACACAGTAATCAGTGCATTTTCATAGCTCTGGTTGCTGTATAAATGCCAATGGTCCCAAAAAAGTGTCAAAATGGTCCGGCATGCCCGTCGCAATATCGCAGTACCGCTAAAAATCGGAGATCGCCGCTATTTACTAGTAAAAAAATAAAAACCCCAGAAATTAATTCTCAGCATCCGTAAATGCGGCAACTTTTGCACAAACCAATCAATAAACGGCGATTGCGATTTTTTTTTTTTTTTTTTTTGTTTTTTTTTTAACCAAAAATTAGAGGAAGGATATAAAACTGAATAAAAATGAAAAAAAATCTTTTTTTTTTTTTGGATTTGTAGTTTAGCAAAAAGTAAGAAAAACTCTTTTTTTTTTGCAAAATTGTCGCTCTTTTTTTGTTTATAACGGCAATCAGAAATTACACAGAGGGTATCAAATAAATACCACCAAAAGAAAGCTCTATTTTTGGGGGAAAAAAGGAAGCAAATTTTGTTTGGGTACAACGCCGCACGACCGAGAAATTGTCAGTTAAAGCGATGCAAAAAGTGCTCTGGTCCTAAAGTGTGAAATCCTTCCGGGGCTGAAGTGGTTAAAGAGACCCCATCACCAACTACAAAAATAGCAGGTAAAAGCACATAAAAATCAAGTGCTTTAACCACTTCAGCTCCGGAAGGATTTACCCCCCCCCCCTTCATGACCAGGCCATATTTTGTGATACGACACTGCGTTACTTTAATTGACAATTGCGCAGTCGTGCACCCAAATAAAATTGACGTCCTTTTTTTCCCACAAATAGAGCTTTCTTTTGGTGGTATTTGATCCCCTCTGCGTCATTTCTGATCACCGCTATAAACAGACCGACAATTTTGAAAAGAAAAAACAATATTTTTTAATTTCTGCTATAAAACATTCAATAAAAAACTGGAAAAAAATAAAAACTTCTTCATAAATTTAGGCCAATATGTATTCTGCTACTTATTTTTGGTAATAAATAATCCCAATAAGCATATATTGTTTGGTTTGCGCAAAAGTTATCACGTCTACAAACTATGGGATAGATTTATGGAATTTTCATTTTAATTTATTTTCATTGTCATTTCCTGTTTGTGTGATTGGCTCACTGATTTTCCCAGAAGTCTGCACTAAGATACAAGTCAGATTTTGGGCATCCCCTGCAATAAAAAATGAATTTTTGGTGAGATACTCCCAAAGGGAAATCATGTCTAAAGGGATGCAGACCCTGCCACTTTCCTCTTTAGAACCCTGCAAGTGCAGCAGCTGATTGGTAATTATCCACTTATCATGTACATGCACATCATTTGACTTTAAACGGTTGTACCAGGATGATGCCAGCAGCTACCGGCATTATCCTCATATTTTTTAAAGCCGGCGGCTGTCTTTTATGTAAAAGCCATCCTGGCAGCTAAGTAGCTCCTGGATTGCTTTTACAGGCGGCAGGAGGGGTCTACCGCCCGCCGTCGCCTCTCCGGGATCTACTGTAATGGCAGCGAACCTGGAATGAAAGCCGGCAATTCCGCCAGCTTACCACAGAGATCGTGGAGGACAGGAAGGTCCCTGATGATCTCTGTGGTATAGGAACTCGGAAACGACATCACTTCCGGTTTTCCAGATGTAGACAGCGCCATTTTTAAGCTAGTAAAGCATGATGTGATCAGATACTTTTAGGGCAGAGGAGACATTTGAGGGCTAATAGACCCCAGATCTCTCCATAAAGCATAACTGTCATTGCCTATTGCTGTCACAACGGATGTTTACATTGTAACAGAATAAAAGGGATTGAAAACTTTTTTAAAGAAACAATGTAAAAAATAAAATAAAACAAAGTGACCCCCCCCCCCGTGCTCGCGCTCAAAGATGAACACACGCATTGGTCCTGCACGCATACATGAACAGCGATTGCACCACAGGTTGAGGTATTGCCGCAAACATCCGAGCGAGAGCAATAATGCTAGCGCCAGACCTCCTATGTAACTTTCCACTGGTAACCTGTAAAGACCTTAACCACTTCAACCCCAGAAGGATTTCCCACTTTAGGACCAGAGTACTTTTTGCGATTCAGCACTGCCAATTGCGCGGTCGTGCGACGTTGTACCCAAACAAAATTTGCTTCCTTTTTTACCCACAAATAGAGCTTTCTTTTGGTGGTATTTGATCCCCTCTGCGTCATTTCTGATCACCGCTATAAACAAAAAAATAGCGACAATTTTGCAAAAAAAAAACAATATTTCTTACTTTTTGCTAAAATAAAATCCAAAAAAATATATAAAAAATATATTTTTCATCGGTTTTGGCCGATTTATATTCTTCCTCATATTTTTGGTTAAAAAAAAAAAAATCACAATCGTTGTATGTTGATTGATTTGCGTAAACCTTGCCGCGTTTACGAATGCTGAGAATTCATTTATAGGGTCTTTATTTTTGCTTATTTTTTACTAGTAATGGCGGCGATCTGTGACCCTGAGGTAAGGGAGGACTCTGATAGGGACGCTGATGTAAGGGAGGATGTTGATGGGGACCCTGATGTAAGGGAGGATGTTGATGGGGACCCTGATGTAAGGGAGGACGTTGATGGGGACTCTGATGTAAGGGAGGATATTGATGGGGACCCTGATGTAAGGGAGGACGTTGATGGGGACCCTGATGTAAGGGAGGATATTGATGGAGACCCTGATGTAAGGGAGGATATTGATGGGGACCCTGATGTAAGGGAGGATATTGATGGGGACCCTGATGTAAGGAAGGACTTTGTTAGGGACCCTGATGTAAGGGAGGATGTTGATGGAGACCCTGATGTAAGGATGGACTTTGATTGGGACTCTGATGTATGGGAGGAATTTAATAGGGACCCTAATGTAAGGGAGGATATTGATGGGGACCCTGATGTAAGGGAGGATGTTGATGGAGACCCTGATGTAAGGGAGGATGTTGATGGAGACCCTGATGTAAGGGAGGATATTGATGGGGACCCTGATGTAAGGGAGGATATTGATGGGGACCCTGATGTAAGGAAGGACTTTGTTAGGGACCCTGATGTAAGGGAGGATGTTGATGGAGACCCTGATGTAAGGATGGACTTTGATTGGGACTCTGATGTATGGGAGGAATTTAATAGGGACCCTAATGTAAGGGAGGATATTGATGGGGACCCTGATGTAAGGGAGGATATTGATGGGGACCCTGATGTAAGGGAGGATATTGATGGGGACCCTGATGTAAGGGAGGATATTGATGGAGACCCTGATGTAAGGGAGGATATTGATGGGGACCCTGATGTAAGGGAGGACGTTGACGGAGACCCTAAAGCACACGTGTCAAACACAAGGCCCCAGGGCCGAATCTGGCCCTCCAGGCAATTTCATGTGGCCCTCCCACCTCTCCTGCAGCTACAGCAACCCCCTCATTTCTGCCCTCACCTTGTCTCAGCAGTTGGCAAGAGAGAGGAGTTCAGAACTCCTCCTATAGATCTTGCGCTTCTCCATGCAGCCTCAGAGGGTCTTGTCTCTGCCTCCCCCCCCCCCCGTCTCAGCAGTCAGCAGCAGAGAAGAGGATAGGACTCCTCCTACAGATTCTGCGCCACTTTGTACAATTGCAGTACCCCCTCATCTCTGCCTTCCCTTATCTCAGCATTCAGCTCCTCTGGTCCTCCTCCAGACCCTGCACTTTCTGCTTCCCAGCTCTGACCCTAGCTTCTTCCCCACAACAGCATGAGGTAAGGGGGTGTACTGTGATGTAAAGGAAGGTGGGGGACTCTTGACTTATGATGGTGGGTGGCTTCTTGACATCTGATGTGGGGGGGGGGGGGGCACTTCGGACATATAGTCTTACAGCTACAACCGGCCCTTTGAGGGCAACCACAATTCTCATGTGGCCCGCAGTGAAATTGAGTTTGACACCCCTGCCCTAAAGGAAGGTTGGACATCATGCTGCTTAACGAAAAGATGTATTCAGTGAAATTCGAATTATTCATTTATAAAACCAATTTTTTTTTATTTTGTAAAATATACAATGTTGGCACTCAGACTGAAAAGTTTGGGGGACCCTGGCCTATAAAAGGTAAACTGATGCAGTCACCACATGGTAACCTGCAATATATTTCATTTTTTTTTGGGGGGGGGGAGGGTAGATATCCTTTAAAGCTGTATTAAACCTGAAAGCAGAAAGTTATATTGCAGCTCGTTTGGAAGTGAGTGCATGGGTGAGTAGTCGGTCGGAGTCGCTATACTTTTAGTCAAGCCACATAGAGGTGAATTTTTAAAGAATAAGAAGTCACATTAAGAAGAAAAATAAGATTAGAGACTTGACCGTTCACATTTATACTCAAGATGTGTGCATGTTATAGTTTATGTTTACGCAGTTTTATTGATAGTGTAAATGTATTTACAGTATCTCATGAAAGTAAGTACGCCCCTCACATTTCTGTATATATTTTATTCTATCTTTTCATGTGACAACGCTGAAGAGCTGACACTTTGCTACAATGTAAAGTAGTGAGTGTACAGCTTGTATAACAGTGTAAATTTGCTGTCCCCTCAAAATAACTCAACACACAGCCATTAACCTCTTGCCGACCGCCGATCGGCATCTGACGGCGACAAGGTGGCGCTCCTGCGCAAATCGCCGTCATTTGACGGCGGCTGCGACATCGCGCCAAATAAATAAAAACCCCAGAAATGAATTCTCATCATCCGTAAACGCGACCACTTTTGCGCAAACCAATCAATAAATGCCGATTGCAATTTTTTTTTTATCGCAAATATGAGGAAGAATATAAATCGGCCAAAACCGATGAAAAAAAATGTTTTTTTATATTTTTTTTTTGGATTTGTATTTTAGCAAAAAGTAAGAAATTTGTGGTTTTTTGCAAAATTGTCGCTCTTCTTTTGTTTATAGCGGCGATCAGAAATGACGCAGCGGTGATCAAATACCACCAAAAGAAAGCTCCATTTGTGGGAAAAAAAGGACGCAAATTTCGTTTGGGTACAATGCCGCACGACCGCGCAATTTTCAGTTAAAGCGACGCAGTGCGGAATCTCAAAAAGGGCTCCGGTCCTAAAGGGGGAAATCCTTCCGGGGCTGAAGTGGTCAATGTCTAAACTGCTGGCAACAAAAGTGAGTACACCCCTAAGAGAAAATGTTCAAATTGGGCCCAAAGTGTCAATATTTTGTGTGGATGCCATTATTTTCCAGCACTGCCTTAACCCTCTTGGGCATGGAGTTCACCAGAGCCTCACAGGTTGGCACTGCAGTCCTCTTCCCCTCCTCCATGGCGACATCACAGAGCTGGGGGATGTTAGAGACCTTGCGCTCCTCCACCTTCTGTTTGAGGAGCCCCACAGATGCTCAATAGGGTTTAGGTCTGGAGCAATGCTTGGCCAGTCCATCACCTTTACCCTCAGCTTCTTTAGCAAGGCAGTGGTCATCTTGGAGGTGTTTGGGGTCGTTATGTTGGAATACTGCCCTGTGGCCCAGTCTCTG
>BLSH010305683.1:106637-118089 GCA_018402905.1 Glandirana rugosa | reverse complement strand
AAAAGCTCCTGAAGAAGCCGAATCTATAAAGGCGAAACATGTAGAGCATACACTCAAAACAGTTTTGTAATGTAATGTACCATGATCATTATATGTAAATCACTTATTATTATTTTTTGTCTCGTGTCCACTATACATGTTTTTGTACTAATAAAATAATTATACATTTTTATAAAAAATTGAAGTAGTACATACTTTTTCTTGACACCTTAAAATCCCACAAATTCTTCTTTCAAATTTACTGTTACTAATCAAAGAGGGAGATGGTGTATTATGTTAAAATATATCCCTGGAGACTTTCCAAAAAACTATGCTTCCCTTTTAGTGGGTCACAAAGTGATGTTAGACCTTTTTGGTCCCATATTTTAAATGCCTCATAAAGGAGACCTGGGGGAAATCTGGGTGTCCCCTTTTGGAAGATGCTAAGAGAAATATGGTGGTAGTTTCAGGAGCTTGCGTGATTCTCTCCAGGCTATGATGGTATCACGTAGAAGTTGTATAACGTGACATTAGGAACACTTGAGCTACCTTCACTCCTGGGGAAATATTGTTTGCATAGGGCTATTCGTGTTTTTTTCCCACACCAGATTAATTTGGTGACTGCTTGATTAAGGTTTTGTATATCTTTTTAAGGTTTGTAGAGGATATAACAGTCTACCGAAGCTAGTCATTTTTAAAAGGTGGCATCTCCCCATGAGCAAAAGTGGAAGGTCCATCCAGCTCCCAAGTTCCCAGCCTTTCTTGTCTAATAAAGGAGGGAAATGTAGTTGGTGAATAGAAGAGGGGGTTTTCCCTATCTGTATGCCCAGATAAGTAATGTGGGTCGAGGCCAGGGAGAAAGGTAGGGAATTTATCCATGGTGGTGTTTTTCGAGTACCCAGAAGGAGAATTTCGCTTTTGCTATAATTGATTCTAAGCCCTGAGCAAAGTTTAAAGGTGTCGAAGACGTCTTTGATGGTATTGGCATTGGCCTGTGGATGTGTTGGGAAAATAAGCACGTCACTTGCGAAAAGAGCGGTCCTGAGTTCTTGATTTCCTATTGGGATACCATGTAGGGGGGCATTGCAGCGAAGGTGTCTTGATAGGGGTTCAAGGGCAAGGTGAAAGAGAAGAGGGGATAGGGAGCAACCCTGTCTGGTCCCTTTATGAAGGTTGAACTCTTTACTCAGAATGTCTGCCACTACAAGTCGTGCTGAGGGAGAGGAATACATTTGGTGGATAAAGTGTGTGAATGGGCCTATGAAATTAAATTTAGCAAGGACTAGGAAGATGTAAACAAAGTTGGTGCGGCACAAATATATATACTGTAAGGGGGTTAGCGTGGCAGCGTGTGTGTGTGTGTGTGAGATTTAGGCACAGCAAGACAGCAGTTGTAGGTGAAATCAACAAGGCAGTTTTATTTACACTATGTACAAGGTGAAAAACAGCAAAACAAAAACAAACAACAAAATAAATCCTAGGCCACTTGGCCACTAACTGCACAATAGGTTTCCCTGTCTGTCAGCTAGGTACAGCCTACCACTGTACCTAGCTCCTATCTCTCACTGGGCAACTCAGAGGGGTTTGCAACACAGGCAGTCAGGAAGGCAGGTATCCGAGATAAAGCATCTACATTCCCCATCTCAACACCAGGGCGATGCTTCACCATGAAGTTATATTCTTGCAGGGCCAGGAACCACCTATTTATCCTTCTATTGGTCTCCTTGTTTTGAGCCATCCACGGTAAGGGTGCGTGGTCCGTAACTAGGTCAAAGTGTCTCCCCAGTAAATAATAGCGAAGGGGATCTAGTGCCCACTTCACAGCTAAACACTCCTTCTCAATTGTGGCATAGTTCTCTTTGTGGGATTTATAAATAAATAGATAGATAAATGACTGGGTGCTCTTCCCCCTTCCAAACCTGGGACAACAATGCTCCTAAGCCAACCTCTGATGCATCAGTCTGTACCACAAAGTCTTTACAGAAGTCAGGGGAGTACAGCACTGGCTGGCTACATAAGGCTTTTTTCAAAGACTGGAAGGCTGCTTCAGCCTCCAGGGTCCACTTCACTATGACAGACTCTTTCCCTTTTGTCAGGTTGGTTAGAGGCACAGCCTGCGAAGCAAAGTGAGGAATGAATCGCCGATAGTATCCAGCAATTCTGAAGAACACTCAAACCTGCTTCTTGCTGCTGCGACATGGCCAGCTATTTATGACTTCCACTTTGTTGACTTGGGGTTTTATTACTCCCCTCCCAATAGTGTACCCCAAATATTTGGCCTTTTCCTGTCCAATGGTATATTTTTTTGGATTAGCCATGAACCCAGCTTCCCTTATGGAGTCTAGTACGGCTTGCACTTTTGGCAGATGTGAGCCCTAATCCGTACTGTGGATAAGCACATTGTCCAAGTAGGCTGCAGCATACTTCTGATGGGGCCTCAGAATTTTGTCCATTTTCCGCTGGAATGTGGCTGGTGCATTTTGTAACCCAAACGGCATTCTTCTATATTGGAATGCCCCTTCTGGTGTTACAAATGCTGTTTTCTCCTTTGCTGACTCAGCTAGGAGAATCTGCCAATACTCCTTGGTGAGATAAAGGGTCGGAATATATCGGGCTGTTCCCAGCCGGTCGATTAGTTCATCTATGCGTGGCATGGGATAGGTGTCAAATTTTGTAACTTTGCTCAACTGCTGGAAATCGTTACAAAATCGCCAGCTCCCATCAGGTTTGGGCACTATAATGATCGGGCTGGACCAGTCACTCTGGGACTCTTCTATCACACCTAATTCCAGCATTCGTTGAACTTCCCCATGTATTGCCTCCCATCGGGCCTTTGGTATTTGATTTGGTTTCAGTCTCACTCTTTCTCCTGGTGGGGTGATAATGTCATGCTCTACGCCAGATGTTTGTCCCGGCAGCACAGAGAACACCTCTCTGTTGTGGAGCACAAACTCTTTCACCTCCTGTTTTTGGGGTTTTGATAGAGTGACTGCTATTCCTACCTCAGGAATTAAGCAATCCGACTGAGTTGGTGATACCAAGGTTTCTGCGGCTAGGGATTCCCTATCCCTCCGGGCTTTCCACAGATGAATGTGGTATATCTGTTCTGGCTTTCGCCGTCCTGGTTGTCTGACCCTGTAGTTCACCTCACTCACTTGTTCAATTATCTCATATGGGCCCTGCCATTTGGCCAGGAATTTGCTTTCGACCGTAGGGATTAGTACCAACACCCTATCCCCCGGTGAAAAAGTATGGGTCTTGGCCTTGCGTTTATACACCCTTTGCGGTGCTAACTGTGCCTGGGCCAAGTGTTCTTTGGCGATTGGCATTACCTGTGCAATTCTGTCTTGCATCAGGGCAACATGCTCAATCACACTCCGGTGGGGAGAACTCTCACTTTCCCAAGTTTTCTTGGTGATATCCAACATACCTCTTGGGTGTCTCCCATAGAGTAACTCGTAGGGCGAGAACCCGGTAGAGGATTGCGGTACTTCCCGAATAGCAAACATCAAGTAGGGTATTAAACAGTCCCAATCCTTTCTATCTTGATCCACCACCTTTTTTAACATTTGTTTTAGGGTTTTGTTGAACCTTTCAACCAACCCATCTGTTTGAGGGTGATACACGAATGTACATAATTGTGTCACTTTGAACAACTTGCACAACTCTTTCATTACCCTGGACATAAACGGGGTACCCTGGTCTGTATGCATTTCCTTACAAATACCCACACGGCTGAAGACCAAAAATAGCTCTTTGGCTATCGTCTTGGCAGATGTAGTTCTAAGAGGGATCGCTTCGGGATAGCAGGTGGCATAGTCCATTATGACCAAAATGTACTGATGCCCCCTAGCGGACTTCAGTATTGGACCTACCAAATCCATTGCTATCCTCTCAAAGGGAACCTCAGTGAAGGGGAGAGGTATACCAGTGGGTTACGGAAATGCGACAAAGGTTCCAACTTCTGACACACAGGGCAGGAGGAACAATTATTTTCTATTTCCTTCATGACCCCAGGCCAATAGAACATTTGCAATACTCTCTTTCTCGTTTTCTCCGCCCCCAAATGACCTCCCAAAATGTGCCCATGGGCTAATTCCAATACCAACTTCCTATAGTGTTTGGGTACCACAAGTTGCTCAATGGTTTCATCCGCCTTTTGAGCAACCCGATACAACAGATCCCTTTCCACCAGATAGTATGGGTAACCGCAAGACTGATCTGGGTTCACTAATTCATCATCTATTTTTACCATATTTTCCCGTGCTTTTATCAGGGTGAGGTCTTTTACCTGTTCTGTGGCAAAATTTTCAGAGAACTCCACAGATGGCATGCTTTCATCATGTTGGTTCCTCCCCAGGTTCCTGAGTGTCTCCGGCCAACACAGACAAGGGAAAATCTGGAAAGGTCTTACCATTCTCAGAGGATACCTGGGATTCCTCTTCCTGGCCTCTAGGGGCCTCCGTGGGGGGTTCAGGACCATCCCAGAGTTCCCAGAAGTTTGGAAACTCCTTCCCCACAATAGCATCATGTGGTAAGTGAGGCACCAACCCCACCTGACGAGTTAGGTTACCTTTGGGGGTCTCAAAAACCACTTTAGCCACAGGATACTCTCTGGTGTCCCCATGTACACAAATAACAGCCACCTTGTTATTATACCCAGAGACCTCTGTAGTAACTAATTCAGCTTTGATCAATGTTGCTAGACTACCTGAATCTAGCAACACAACAACATTTTTACCATTAATACACATTTTTCATAAACGTTTTTCAGTTCCCCGAGTGGCATTGCATGCAACTGTTGCAAACAGCGTCTGACGTCTGTCTTTTAGATAATCACATTCCATAGGCTCATCCACAACTGGGCAATTGGCTGCAACGGTAACAAATAAACTTTTTCGCTGCTTCCTGCGACTAGTTTCGCCATACATTATGCAAACTTCCCGCCCTCTCACTCTCTCCACCCTTACCCCTTGGAGTTCGCTTACCCGTCGCTGGGGATGGTCTGATCTTAGGGTGGAAAGTCCATGAGTCCCTGGGAGAGGTGGTCAGGTCTCTGCAGCCAAGTATCTCTCTACCAAATCCACAAGCTTGTCGGCCGTTTCCGAGTTTCCATGGCTTACCCACTTTTGGATAGCAGTAGGTAGAGATCTCAGGAACCGATCCATTACCACACGTTCCACAATCTTTGGTGCTGTCAAAGTCTCTGATTGCAGCCACTTCTTGCTCAGGTGAATGAGATCATACATTTGCGATCTGGGGAGTTTTTCAAATTCTAAAGTCCATTTATGCACACGCTGAGCCCAGACAGCCAGGGTGACATCCAGCCGTGCCAATATTTCTGTTTTTATAAGAACATAGTCTTTTGCTTGGTCCGGCTCTATGTCATAATATGCTTTCTGTGATTCCCCAGCTAGCAGAGGAGCCAGCAATCCAGCCCACTGCTCCTTAGGCCACTTTTCTCTCTCTGCAGTCCTTTCAAATGTGGTCAGAAACACTTCAAGATCATCCTCTCCAGTCATTTTTGAAAGCAAACGGCTCACACAATATGATGGTGTATTACTGGAACCACAAGCCTCACTGGTCTGCGGATGTTGCTGTATTAACGTCTCCACTTGTTGGAGTCTCTGCTTTTGCTTCTGCATTCGTTTGTTGTTGATTAGCATTTGCTATCGCAAGCTGTCTCAGTAACTCCTCCATGCTGGCCTTTTAAACAACTGCCTGCATCCTCCACCAACTGGAAGGGGGTTAGCTCAGCAGCGGGTGTGTGTGACCCCCTGGAAGGGTTCACTACACGATTTAGGCACAGCAAGACAGCAGTTGTAGTTGAATTCAACAAGGCAGTTTTATTTACACTATTTACAAGGTGAAAAACAGCAACAAAAACAAACAACAAAATAAATTCTAGGCCACTTGGCCACTAACTGCACAATAGGTTTCCCTGTCTGTCAGCTAGGTACAGCCTACCACTGTACCTAGCTCCTATCTCTCACTGGGCAACTCAGCCACACAGGCTTTCCTTACCCGACAAAATGTACACTCCCCAGTCCGCTGACACAGAAACTGGTTCCAGGGTAGAGCACTCCAACATGCCTGCTGGGAGTTTTTGTAGAGGTCTAAATAAGCCAGCTCCACTCAGCTGTGCTCATACCTCTACCCCTACAAAACTCCTAGCCCTTCCACCTAGTGGAAAAAAGCCATATAAAGCTTGAATCTCAGGCACACATACCTGCCGTCCTGGACACAACCAGGTGATTTACCCCACCTGCTGTCACAATACATATACATTCATATAGTGCCACCCTGTGACCAAAGTGCAAAAGTGCATAAACTTTATTTTTTATTTCAACAAGAAAGTTTATTATAGTATTGTATTCAGCATACATATGACATAAGATGTTATAATCATGAGAATAGATGTACAAATAAGGCAGTCATACATTACAGTATAGTGGACATTGCTGATAATCACTGCGTGTTAGAGGGGCAGTACTTGAGCTATCGACTGCCATTCAGTTAATTCATTTTTTTCATCTTTTCATCTTTGTTCATGTAGAGAGGAATGTTGTCCGTTTGGAGTGAAAGGGGCGGGTACCCCCCGTTCCCGTACACCCCAGATGGGATCTAACTGTGTCACTCCATAGGGTTCTGGGGGGGCCCTGTCCCTCACTCCCCCGAGGGTGCTTTTCATACTACCTTTACCCTGTTTACCGGATGTGTAGATTACCATATGGCATGGCAGTTGTTGCGTATGTCTTGTTTTAAGTTGGGGCGACGGTGTTCGTGGATGTGTGTGTGTGTTTTTCGGTCTGTGTTTATTTGAACCTGGTTATTTCTGGGGCGGGATGCTGGTCGACACCCCTAAGGTGTTGGGTTGGGTTTCGGAGGTTTATTGTTAATAGAGGGTTGTTTCAAAGGAGAGTGGGGGGGTGTATTTACCCATTTGTTAAGTGAGTGTATCTGTCCGAGTAATGGAAGATGATCCAGGGGGTTCATAGGTTGTGGAATTTCTCAAAGGACTCCTGGACTATGGTGGTGGTTTCCTCAAGTAGGTAGATTGTGTCTACTTCCTTCAACCATTCACCAATTGTCAGCACGCAGTTAGATTTCCAGTGCCTTGGCATCAGCAATTTAGCGGCATTGAGAAGGTGTCTAGTCAAAGAGTATTTATATTTTTTGATTGTGCTGTTTAGTCTTATGATAGTGTCTGTAATGTGAGTTATGAGTTCTTTAACTTCGTCCCAGTAGGGTTTGATTATAGAACACTCCCACCATATGTGCAGCATTGTGCCTTTAGCTTGACCACATCTCCAGCACGCATCTGATGCTCCTGGGTACCACTTTTTAAATTTGAAGGGTGTGGCGTACCAGTGGGTCAACAGTTTGTAGGACATCTCTTGAATCCTTGTGCTCATTGAGCACTTGTGTGCAAAGATATTCGCTCTTTGCCATTGAGCCTCTGTGAATTTGGTTCCTAGTTCTTTTTCCCATGCTTTTTGTGCATATGTGGGGTTATAGATTTCAGTCTCTAAAAGCCATGTATGTATAAATCAGTGAGGTCGTTTTTCTTATTGGTTCCCCAGTGATGCAGATGGCTTCATATGGTGAGAGGGCTCTATGTAAGTTGGGGTTGTTTATCTTCAGGAGGAAGTTATGTATTTGGTGGTATGACCAGAAGGGGATATGGTGCTCAGAGTCATATTGTGTGGCGATGTTGTCGTATGTTTTGATTTTAGTGTTGTGACACAGTGTGTCACTAGTAGGGGAGTTTTTCCACCCACTAATGGAAAATGATCAGGTTCCATACTTGGTGGGAAATCTGGGTTGGCTAGTATTGGCGTTAGTGGTCCCGGCACTGACGATATTTTGAGGTCTTTAAAGGCTTTGTGTGCGACGTCAAGTGAAGCCCCCCACAAGGGATTATATTTAATGTTATTCAGTAGTGTTCTTCTCTGTGCCCAAGACAGGAATTGTAGGGGTATTGGTGAAAGTTCATTTTCTAGACTAACCCAATCTTTATTTTCCCTGTGGCAGTTCCAGTCGGCTATTTTTGCTAGGTGTGTGGCATGGTAATAAAGTTTGAATTTGGGGAAACCTATTCCCCCATTAGGTTTTGTTTTTGCGAGTTGGGTGAGGCTAAGTCTCGGTTTACGTCCGGCCCAGATGAAAGATCTTAAAATGTGATTAAGTTGCTTAAAAAATATTTGGGGCAATTTAATGGGTAGGGTGTGAAAGTGGTAAAGGGAGTATGGTCATTTTTGTGATCGCCGCCCTCCCAAACCACGAGAATGGTTGTGACACCCAATGTTTTAGGTCTCGTTTTATGGTTGCTAATAGCGGTTTGTGGTTGGCTGTGTAGATGTTAGTAATGGTGGGAGTGAGATGCACACCAAAGTGATGAAGTCTGCCACTTTAATGGGGAGGTGTTTTGTACTAATGTCAGTGTATTGGCAGGGAGAGTTAAATTCATTGCTTCTGATTTGTCATAGTTGATCTTCATGTTCGAGATTTGGCCATATTTTTGGAATTCTGCGGTTAGGTTTGGAATGGAGATATGTAGGTTAATAAGGAAGAAAAGCAGGTCACCTGCGTAGGCCGCTACTTTATAGGTTGTTGTGCGGACTTTGAAGCCTTTGATGTCAGGGTTGTTATTGACCATTCTTATGAATGGCTCCAGGGTCAAGATAAATAGTAAGGGTGAGAAGGGGCAACCCTGCCTGGTGCCATTCTGAATGTGTACTATGTCTGATAGGGTGCCATTAACTTTGAGTCCTGCCTGTGGTTTCTGGTAGAGGTCTGTGATCCAGGCTAGCATATGGGGCTTCAGTCCAATGTGGATGCAGGTTTTGAAGAGGTAGTCCCAGGCTAATCTGTCAAAGACCTTCTCCACATCTGTGGATAGGAGAAGGCCTTCTAACTTTTCCCTGTGAGTGCTATTGATCAGGTTTAGGGCTTTGATGATATTGTCTCTGGATTCGCGAGCTGGCATGAACCCTACTTGTACAGGTCCAATAAGTTTTCGTAGGTGGCCAGAGAGACGGGTTGCAATGATTTTTGCTAGTATTTTTGTATCAATGTTTAATAGTGAAATTGGCCTATAGTTGGCGCATTCCGAGTGGTCTTTTCCAGGTTTGGGGATTAAGGCTATGTGTGCCATGGTGAAGATGTCTGGTATATTTTGGGGTTGTTTCAAGTGTTCGAACATTTTTAAAAGGGGTGTTTTTAGGAGTGTAATAAATTATTTATAGTAGTGGGCTGTGAAGCCCTCTGGGCCGGGGCTTTTGTTAGGTTTCATATTTTTGATAGCTAGTAAGAGCTCATCGGAGGTGATGGGTTCTTCTAAGGCATCAGCTTCCTCAGCTGAGAGTGTTGGCATACCACTTTCTTGTAAGTAGGTGTTAGACACATGATCTCTATTCTCGTCGTTGTCTGTCTGCAGTTGGGGTTTTGGTATGTTATAGAGTTTAGTATAGTATGATTGGAAAGCTGATGCTATCTGATCGATTCTGTGTACCAATTTACCTTCCTTGTTCTTGACTGATGTTATGGTGAAGGAATGTTCTAATGTTTTTATGGCTCTCGCCAGGAACTTGTCCCCTTGTCTCTGTGTTCATAATAAAAGCCTTTTTTAAGGAATAATATTTGTTTCGCTTTGAGATTTAGCAGTTCAGTTGTTCAGTTGTTCTCACAGGTCTGTTAGTTCTGGCATGGCCTGTTGAATGGCTGACTGTTTGTGGCGAGTTTCAAGGGAGGCAATTTTCTGGGCCAGCGTCGTGACAGCTTTTGCATTTTCTTTTTTCCTTTGTGCCCTCATGCAGATGAGTTTGCCCCTTACAACGCATTTATGTGCCTCCCAGATGGTAAGTGGCGATATCTCGTCTGAAGAGTTCAACTCAATGTAAGAATTTATGGCAGATTCTATTTGTTTGAAGGAGTTTGGGTTCATTAAGAGCATGAGGTTCAGTCTCCAACTGTGAGATTTGGCTAGCTGTTCATGTTTGTGTAGAGTAATGGCTATTGGGGCACGGTCAGAGAAGGTCTTTATGCCGATGTCTGCTGATATAAGGTGTGGTAGGTCCTTTTGAGAAAGGAAAATGTAGTCTATTCTGGTGTGTTTTTTGTGCATGTTCCAGTAATATGGGTAATCCCTGTCTTTAGAATGCATCAGGCGCCACAAATCCACCAGAGCCAAAGAGTTTAATTGGGTTTTAATGCCTTTCAGAATTTTAAAGGTTATACTGGATTTCCTGTTGGAGGTGTCTTGTAGGGGGCTTATGGGGATGTTGACATCCCCTCCTAAGATGATGCAACCTTTTGCAAATCTTTTCAGTTCTGCAATTAAATGCCTACAGTGTCACTGGTGTGTTTCGCCAGGTCCCTTTTAAGAATAAGTATCTCCCTGATGGATCTTGCAATTGTTGAGTCAATACAAATTCCGCATGTTTGTGGTTTAGTATACTGTATAGTCTTATTTATTGTATTCTCTTTATTTTAATTTCCCTAGTTTTTTTAAATTGTAATATTTATTTTCTCTTCCATTTATCTTCTATCATAGTTACATAGTTAGTCAGGTTGAAAAAAGACATAAGTCCATCCAGTTCAACCAAAAACTGGTCATCTATCGAAATTTGAATACAACATGAAATTCAAATTTGAAGTATAATTGTTTTGCAAAATTCGAATTTCGGAATATAGATATATATATAGATAATATATATATATATATATATATATATATATATATATATATATATATATATATATAAAAAATTATATTCTGTACTATCACTATGCACTATGTTTTTCTAGCTTATTCTTTTATTTTCTATCCTATTCTTTTCTATCATTTTCGATTCGGTTATAATCTTTTCTATTCAAACTCATATTCAGTCTATTCGAAATTGAAATTCATGCTGTATTCAAAAATTGAATTTCAGAAGATACTATATATTATTTTATGTTAATCTATTCTATTATATTGTTTTTCTATTCTTTTCAATCATATTCTATTATTTTCTATGCTATAGCTATTAATATACACTTTTCTATTGGAATTCATATTTAGTCTATTTGAAATTATAATTTTGGAGAAGGGATATATATAATATTATGTATATTCTGTTCTATTTTATTTCTATTTTTTTCTTTCTTATTTTCTTATTTTCTATTCTATTTTTTTTTATTCTATTACTATCTTTTCTATTGGAATTCATATTCAATGTATTCAATATTGGAATTCACTGTATTCGAAATTCGAATTTCAGAAGATACTATAGATTATTATATGTTAATCTATTCTCTTCTATTGTTTTTTCTTCATTTCTATCTTATTGTCTTATTATCTTTTCTATCATTTGCTATTCTATTTCAATCTTATCTATTGGAATTCAAATTTAGTAAGCTTAAAGCTTATGTCACTTAAGGTTATAACTTATGTAACTTATACTTAAGGTTATCTTTTCTATCATTATCT
>BLSH010305683.1:91683-106627 GCA_018402905.1 Glandirana rugosa | reverse complement strand
GTTGAAAAAAGACATAAGTCCATCCAGTTCAACCAAAAACTGGTCATCTATCGAAATTTGAATACAACATGAAATTCAAATTTGAAGTATAATTGTTTTGCAAAATTCGAATTTCGGAATATAGATATATATATAGATAATATATATATATATATATATATATATATATATATATATATATATATATATATATAAAATTCTATTCTGTACTATCACTATGCACTATGTTTTTCTAGCTTATTCTTTTATTTTCTATCCTATTCTTTTCTATCATTTTCGATTCGGTTATAATCTTTTCTATTCAAACTCATATTCAGTCTATTCGAAATTGAAATTCATGCTGTATTCAAAAATTGAATTTCAGAAGATACTATATATTATTTTATGTTAATCTATTCTATTATATTGTTTTTCTATTCTTTTCAATCATATTCTATTATTTTCTATGCTATAGCTATTATTATACACTTTTCTATTGGAATTCATATTTAGTCTATTTGAAATTATAATTTTGGAGAAGGGATATATATAATATTATGTATATTCTGTTCTATTTTATTTCTATTTTTTTCTTTCTTATTTTCTTATTTTCTATTCTATTTTTTTTTATTCTATTACTATCTTTTCTATTGGAATTCATATTCAATGTATTCAATATTGGAATTCACTGTATTCGAAATTCGAATTTCAGAAGATACTATAGATTATTATATGTTAATCTATTCTCTTCTATTGTTTTTTCTTCATTTCTATCTTATTGTCTTATTATCTTTTCTATCATTTGCTATTCTATTTCAATCTTATCTATTGGAATTCAAATTTAGTGTATTCCAAATTGGAATACATTGTATTCGAAATTCGAATCGAATATGAATCAGAACATATTTGAAAAGCAAAGTCCAATCAGAATTGTCCAATCAGCTTTCTTTTTTCTTTGTGGGTGAGGCTATGAAAACTATATATAAGCTAATCCTCCTGGCATAGGCTTTGCCACATAGAGAGAGTGTCTTGTGGTGTGGAGAGCTGTAGCTTTCTATGTGCCTTGGATAGACTCCCTGTCTTGATCTACACAGTACACTTATCTATTAGTAAATAATATAAATACTAATTATCAATTATTATTGAGGTTTTGAAGTGAGATAGGTTTACTTTTTCTACAAAATCACATCTCTGTTTTTTTATACACACTTATTGCAGCAGTGTGATAGAAGTAGCAGGGTGGGGTTAGGCTGTCAGTCAGTCACTTCACCTATCATCAGACAGGCAGCTGTGTGAAGTAATTGTTTCAGACAGTGTCTCAGCTCAGGTGTTTGAGGAGGACAGGCTCCGGCTGTGTTTCTATGATGGATCCTTCTCAGACAGCTCACACATTGAGCCAAAGTGCTCATGGTAGAGGCACAAGCAGCAGCAGCAGCAGCCCCACCACCACTACCAGTCCTGCAGTAGATATGATGACATTTACTGACCGTGGGCAGATGTCCAGAGGAGCTGTTAGCAGGAGGAGAGAAAGCAGTGCAAGTTAACTGAGCAGCCCACCTATTAAACTAAAAAGACCAAGCAGTGTAATTGGAGGAGCTGCTACTATTACTACTGCCAGTGTGCCGACTAAGAGGAGTAAGCCACCTACTAAGCGCCGATTGTTTAGCAACCCCAGACCCATAAACACAACCACCAGTGATCCATCTACTTCCACCACCATGACTGTAACAACTTCTAAGTTCTACAGTAAAGGGCATTCAATGACTGCGCAGGGTTTTTTTGGTTTGAATCCACACAAGCAACCAAAAATTGAGGTTTTAAATTTGGAAAAAGAATCGTGCGAACATTGCCAGTGCCACAATAAGCAACACTATTAGAACTTCCAGTTCTATTGCCACCTCCGCCATCATTCAGGGTGGACCTCCAAAGTCTGACCAAGCGACCATTCCCTCTATCTTTAGGCCCCCATCTGTCAGGTCACAGACCACAGCAGGGAACACAGGGGTGGATATTATAAAGGACCCAGTTGTCCCAGCACAGAAGGGTGCTGAAACTTCAGCTGAGCAGTCTTCAGCACCTGCGCCCAGTAAATTTTCCAGTCGCCGTTCACAGATATGGAATTACTTTGTTTCGATAGGTGATGGTCGTGAAGTCAAATGTACAATATGCTGTCGAGAGGTGAGCCACCGGTAAGTGAAAGGACAGCTAACCAATGCAGGCATGAAGCAGCATATGCGCACTCACCACAAAGCTGTGCTACTGAGGGAGGAAAATGGTGTGGCTCCTCCTCCATGCACCATTAGGGTAAGTTCAGCTCTTACTGCTACTACTAGCAGTACCACTACCCAGGCTAAGGGACAGATTTATCATGCCACTTCTGTCACAGCATCATCGAGTCATATGTCACATCCCCACCATTCCTCATCTACACAGGCGACCCTTGATCAAGATGGTGGCTTTCATGCAAAAGTCATGTCCCGCCAGCAGTCCTGTAAAGTCGTTTGATTGCGCAGCTCATAGCAGTTGGAGGGGCTCCTTTTAATTTGGTTCAAGGGGAGCCATTTAAACAACTGATGGAAGCTCTGGCCCCTGGTTACAAAATACCTTCACGTACAACTTTTAGCCATACCATTGTGCCATCCCTTTACAGTTCATGTGTTGCAGTGTTAAAGGAAGAGCTGGCAAAGTCTGCTGGGCAGTCAGTGCACTTCACCACAGACTTATGGAGTTCTCCAAGTGGCCAGCATGCCTTTTTGTCCCTGACAGCACATTGGTGGCAACCGAAGGTCCCGCAAGATATTTAATCTTCCGGGGTAAGAGGCTCAGCCCCCTTAGTCAAGCAAGGGCACCGTTCTTTCCTTCTCCATGCTTAGGTCATGGATGAGCAACACACTTCCCACAACATTCTGCAATCACTGAAGAGGTTGGTGGCAAAGTGGTTGGGAGAGCATACAGGTACACAGGCAGAGATGGGCTTTGTCTTTACAGATGGTGGTGCAAATATGATAAAAGCTGTACGTGATGGGAAATATGTGGGTGTACGCTGCTCAGCCCATTTGCTAAATCTAGTTGTTAAAGATGCCCTTTCTAAGGACAACACAACTGGAAGGTTGGTCACACTACTGGACTCATGTCGAAAGATTGCGGCACACTTCCATCGCAGTGTGAAAGATAGCCATATCCTCAGAAAGGAGCAAAAAAAGCAGGGCTGAGCGAGCACCGCCTCAAGATCGATGTTGTCATGAGATGGAATTCAACTTTGGATATGTTGGAATGCATACTGGAACAGCAGAAGGCCCTTCATGCCATGTCCAATGAACATTACATTGGTATTAGTAGACCGCTTGGTAGGGAGGATTGGGCACTGATTGCTCAGCTTGTGGCAGTACTCAAGCCTTTCAAGGCTGTCACGGAACAACTGAGCCAAGAAAGTGCCAGCATATCTGAAGTAGTACCACTCGTGTCATATCTGGTTAATAACATTGATGCTTTTCTGTCATATAAGGAGGTGTTGCCTGGGGGACACGTACCAGAAAGAATGGCCCTGCTCAAGAGGTACAAGGTTGAGCTAAGTAGGGGGCTGAAAGAGCTCACAGATTCATGCCCTGAAGTAATGCTGGCCACTCTTTGTGATCCACGTATAAAGGGCAAGATGGCCCTGAGATCCAATTCCCTGACCTTTTGACCTAAACTTATAGACCGGGTCAGAGAGAAACATCACCAAATCTCAAGACTTCAACGCGGGGAAGAGGATGAAGAAGCAGAGCTGGAGGAACAAGAATCTGTGTCTCTGTCCAGCAGCGGTAGCAGTAGTGCAACCACTCCTCAGTCTACTATCGCAGCCTCTCTCTTGGTTCGGGCAATAGACTACTTCTTGGGACCCAGCAGACTTACCTCCCACAAAAAAACTAGTGTGCATGACATGGTAACTACATACCTTGCAGAGCCTACTGTGCCCCCCACAGATAATCCTTTAGAATTCTGGGATGACAAAAGGGATATTTGGCCAGCTCTATCTAAAGTTGCCCAAGATCTCCTCTCATGCCCGCCTAGCACTGTTCATAGTGAACGTGTGTTTTCCATGACTGGTAACATATTGTGCCCCCCAACGTTCACAACTGGCCCCCCAGTTAATGGAAAAACTTGCATTCCTAAAAGTCAATTTGCAAAAGCTGGAATATCCAGTTCTTAGCTATGACACTGAATGAAAGTCCAAAAGATGTTTTTTTTTGTTCACTGCGTAATGCTCCATTTTTGCCAATATGTTTCCTTTTATGCTTTTGAACAATTACCAAAATAGTTATAACACATTTACTTACTTTATAAACGCAGCAATGTTGGGCTGCCACAAACAAAAAAAAAAACAAAAAAAAAAGAAAGTGTAATTTTGAAAAATTACATAGTAGATATGTTTGAATATAGACAATAGTCCATTTCGTTCAACCTTTGTAGGTGTACGTGGGTCAGTGTTTATAAATATTTCCCATATCTCTGTATGTTGTGTTCTTTAAGATATATATGCAGTAGTCTTTCAAAAATATCCATACTCCCTGCCATCGATTGTAGAAGAGGGTTCCCACTCCTTATTGCCCTGACAGTGAAGAACCCCCTGTGCAGTCTAAGGTTAAACCGCTTATGCTCCAATCTTATTGTGTGACCCCGTGTCCTCTTACACTGTCTGAGACTTAATCATTTTTTTATATGCTGGGCTGCCCATTGTGGTGTTTTTGATCACTATACTTCTCAAGCATCGTTTCGCCGATGAGAATAAATCTAGTTTGTTATTAGTCATTCCTCGTAGTTGGGGTCCTCCCAGTTGCCTTATTAGTTTTGTTGCCCTTCTTTGGACTCGCTTTAGCCCCAGCACAACCCTTCTATATATACTGTTCACAATGTTGAGGATTTTTTTAAGGACTGAAGTTCATTGGTCAGCAATAGTGGTTCCCATAGGGTAAATGTTCATTGCAGTTTGTTTATACAGGGGTCTTACCAATTTACTGTGAGAAGGTTAGAGGAATAGATAACAAAAAAAAGGAAAGGACTGATGTACAATTTTCTCTATGATTTTACTGTTGTATATTTGAGACCAGGAATTTTGGAGGTTCGGAGAGATTTTAGGGTGGGAAAGAACCTCCACCCCTTATTGGGGCTCTGTACCCGAGAGGATTAACTTTAAAGTGATACCAAGCCCTCACGAGTTTTCGCCTAGATCTGTTACTAAAATAATAGCATTACATGAGAAGTCTAAACTTTTTTGTCATTTTCAATTCTAAGTTGTTTTAATCAGGCAGCCATGCTCTGTTTTTCCAAATTCCGGTTGTCTTGTTTGCTGGGTGACCCGTGTATTGCAGATCTCATAGTGTCAGCACATGGTAAGCAGAGCTACAGGGTCCTCCATGCCCGGGGACAGCCTACACAGGGCTGTAGTCACATAGGTGTGAGCGTGCACGCACTGTGACACTATTAGGTCAGCAATACACCCAGCAAACGAGACAACCAGAAATGTGAAAAATGGAGCCTGAATAAAACAACTTGAGGGAAAATGGCACAAAAGATTAGACTTCTCATATAAGGCTATTATTTAGTAACAGATATAGGTGAAAAAACATGAGAGTTTAGTATCACTTTAACTACATAAAGCAGCACTGAAGACAATAAGACCGTAGTACAATGGTAAATTCATAAAAGTTGTTGGAAACACCAGTGTGTTGCTGCATGCCAGCAGGAAAAGTGAGGACTTAGCCAAATTTCCTTAACACTTATGTTAAGCTATTTTTATGTTATGCTTAATTTTACTGAACTCAAGTTAGATTTTGCTTTGTATGTCAAGATCAAAGCTATTATTATTTCCTGGAAATTTCTTTTTATGCACATGAAAAGATTAAGGTTGCTTCTGTTGATGATAAAAGATATGTGGCTACATCCCTGAGCTACAAGGATTTGGTATCAGTTCTACATTAAATGGATTGTGTTAGTGTCAAGCAACATACTATTATACCCACAACACTGGCTAGTACTATTGGGTGGTGGGATGATGTATACTCTTAAGAGGTGATGGATGATTCTCGGTTAGAGTTGTAAAGTTCGGGTTCGTACCGGACTTTAGGGTGTCTGTGTCCCGAACCCGGACATTTGAGAAAAAGTCTGGGTTCGGGTATTTTTTCGGGCCTTTTGAATAGCTGCAGGGCAGCTAATCAACAAGCGTTTCACTCGTTTGCCCTTTGAAGCCATCACAGCCATGCCTACTAAGGGCATGGCTGTGATTGGCCAGTGCATCATGTGACCCAGCCTCTATATAAGCTGGAGTCACTTAGTGTTGCATGTCACATCATCTCATACTAGTGTAGGGAGAGGATCCTGCTGCTGTGAGGGACAGATTAGCTTTATAAAATCATCTCATAATAGTGTAGGGAGAGGATGCTGCTGCTGGTGTGAGGGACAGATTAGCTTTATAAAATCATCTCATACTAGTGTAGGGAGAGGATGCTGCTGCTGGTGTGAGGGACAGATTAGCTTTAGAAAATCATCTCATACTAGTGTAGGGAGAGGATGCTGCTGCTGGTGTGAGGGACAGATTAGCTTTTGAAAATCTGTTAAAAACAGCAATTTATTGGTGGGTGGGTGCTAGAGGAGATTTTTGCTTGCTAGAGTACATTTTGTTTGCTAAGCAATGTGCCTCATATAAAACCTAAGCAAATTTTCTGTTTGTTAGGTGGGCGTTTGCAGCCATTTTTGCAAGTGCAGTGCACTTGCAACTGCTTGTGTGTCAGGGACACTACTTTAATCGTGAAAATAAAAAGTGTGTCTACATTGCTGTTTTAAAAAAAAGAATAATAATTTATTATTCTTTTTTTTAATTATTATTAATAAATAGTGCTACATAGTACATTTGCAACTTGCTGTGCATTTCTTGCACAAAAAGTGTGTCTACATTGCTGGTTTAAAAAAAAAATATTCTAAATATTACATTTGCGGCCAGCGGTGCATTTCTTGCACACAAATAAAAAGTGCGTCTATATTGTTGGTTTAAAAAAAAAAGAATAATAATTTATTATTCTTTTTTTTATTATTAACAAATAGTGCTACATAGTACATTTGAACCTTGGGATACAACGAATGAGCAGGCACACTGAAGATACGATGTCCAAAAATGCTTTATTCCATACCCATGAAAACAGAACACGCAGACGCGTTTCGGCTTGTGATCTTGTTCACAGCATGTTCAACAACAACATATAACACACTTATATACAAAAAACAAAAGTAAGAAATAAGGGAGGAGTCTCCCACCAATTAAAAAAGACATTGGTTAATTGAAGCTGGGAGTAGAATGTCACATGAATGTGATTAATTAACACAGACTCCCAGTAATCAATGAACTGTGAAATGGAAATGCAACACATGAAAACACAAAAAAAAACCACACAAATGTTGCAAGTTTAACGAAGGAAAAGATCTACATCATATCGAAAGTTCATGCCTTGTGGAATTCTAGTACAGAGCTTATATATCCACCACACCTCACGTTCTAATAATTTGTGGTGGATATCCCCACCACAAAGGGGTCTTTTAATCCTCTCCAGCCCATAAAATGTGAAAGACGACATGTTACCTGCATGGATGTGTTTAAAGTGTTTAGACACGTTAGAAAGGCCTTTGTCAGACTCGTGCAGTGCACCATGATAATGTTTACTAATGCGCGTCCTCAAAGGCCTTATTGTACATCCGACATATTGTAATTTACAAGTTGTACATTCTATAGCATAGACCACCTGTTGTGAACCGCAACTGATGTAATCACGTATCTGGAATGTTCTGTTGGTGGAGCAAGAATGAACCACATGGGATTTTTTGTCTATGACAAAATCTGCAGGTATTTAAGCCACAGGCATAAGAACCGGTCATGTGTAACCAAGTTCTATTGAGTGAAGTGGATGAAAAGAGGCTGGGGGAAAGAAGACTACCCAAAGTGGCAGCACGTCTGCTAGAAAACCTACAGTCATTCTTAATAATTGCATCAAGGTCTTTGTCTGTTGATAGATAGAGACTGTGGGTGGCCTACACAGCATTTCTGCCTGCGATGTTAATTTGGGGGATCGTTTTTTTTATCCTGTCAATACTAGGAGTGCAGCTATTGAAATGTATCAAGCACTAGTTGAACGTGATTTAACTATGCTGAAGGATAAGGTGGATTCATCATTACGCTTCCCTAGAGACAACCTTACAGCACAGGAAAGGGCTGCTATCAAACTCCTTAAATCCCGTCGGGATATAGTCATTAGAGAGGCTGTTAAGGGGGGAGCGCTCGTTATTTTGGATTCAGAACAATACAAGGCTGAGGCTCTGCGCCAACTTAGCGACGCCTCTACAGGGTGGGCCATTTATATGGATACACAGTTGGCACCTGTGTTTCGTCATCATCAGAGACATGCTGCGGTGGTGTTTCCATGTACTCATCCTGAAAAAGAAGTGGTTGGGCATCGGTGCACTCAATGTCTACCACTCCTGGGGCAGGGCTATGTGGATGGCCCACGGAAAGAACACCAGCAGAGTCATCAAAAAGCATAAGAGACTGCTGCATGACTTGGGGCTCAGACTGCTTGGCTGATTTACAAGGGGCCGAGGTAAAAGACAGATGGTCATGGGGTTCAGGTGCCAACTCTGAGCTTTCACTGCGCAGGAGCTGTGGATGGGCATTGAAAAACAGACCGATGAGCGGTTGTTGCCACTGAGCCTCAAGCCCGGCCTGGTGGTGTGCGACAATGGCCAAAATCTCGTAGCAGCTCTGGGCCTAGCCGGTTTGATGCACATCCCTTGCCTGGTGCATGTGCTGAATTTGGTGGTGCAGAAATTCCTAAAAAACTACCCGGATATGTCAGAGCTGCTGCAGAAAGTGCGGGCCACCTGTGCGCGCTTTCGGCGTTCTCACCCTGCTGCTGCTCGCCTGTCTGCGCTGCAGGGGAACTTCGGCCTTCCCGTTCACCGCCTCCTATGCGACGTGCCCACAAGGTGGAACTCCACCTTGCACATGCTGGAGAGACTGTGCGAGCAGCAGCAGGCAATAGTGGAATTTCAGCTGCAGCATGCACGGGTCAGTCACTCTGCGGAACAGCACCACTTCACCACCAACGAGTGGGCCTCCATGAAAGACCTGTGTACCATATTGCGGTGTTTCGAGTACTCCACCAACATGGCCAGTGCCGATGACATTGTTCTCAGCGTTACTATCCCACTTCTATGTCTCCTTAAAAAAGCACTTCGGGCAATGATGGAAGAGGATGTGGCACAGGAGGAAGAGGAGGTGGAAGAGGGGACATTTTCACGGTTATCAGGCCAGTCATTCACAACTGGCTCCGAGGGTGGGTTCCTGCACCAGCATAGGCCAGGTAAAAAAATTTCAAGCCAGGGCACAGTTCTGGAGGATGAGGAGGAGGAGGAACCGTGTTCACAGCAGGGTGGCATCCAACGCAGCTCCTGGGCATCACTGGAGCGTGGCTGGGGGGATACGGAGGACACAGATGATACACCTCCTACAGATGACAGCTTGTCTTTGCCTCTGGGTAGCCTGGCACACATGAGTGACTACATGCTGCAGTGCCTCTGCAACGACAGCCGAGTTGCCCACATTGTAACTTGTGCTTATTACTCTGCTGGATCCCCGTTACAAGGACAATGTGCCGTCCTTTATTCCCTCACTGGAGCGTGATCTGAAGATGCGCTAATGCAAGCGCATGCTGCTGAGGGCATTCCCAAATGACACCGGGGAGCTCAGTGGAAGCATAAGGCGAAGGCAAAGGAGGAGGAAGAGGTTGCCAACACAGCTGTGGCACCACCAGCACCTCAGAAGGCAGGGTTAGCATGGCCAAAATGTGGAAAAGCTTTGTCAGCAGCACGGCTGAGCTGATAGGCAACATCTTAGCAGGAGGCAGCATTTCAGCAACATGGTGGAACAGTATGTGTGCACATGCCTGCACGTACTGACTGATGGGTCTGTTCCATTCAACTTCTGGGACTCCAAATTGGGCACATGGCCTGAGCTTGCCCTTTATGTCTTGGAGGTGCTGGCCTGCCCTGCAGCCAGTGTATTGTCTGAACATGTGTTTAGCATGGCAGGGGGCGTTATCACAGACAAGCGCAGCCGCCTGTCCACAGCCAATGTGGACAAGCTAACGTTTATTAAAATGATCCAGGCATGGATCTCACAAGACTTGTCTGTACCTTGTGCAGAATAGACATTTATACCAGCCTCACACAGCCATTGGTATACTTAAGTGAACTTATTCTTTTTTTTTTTTAACTCTAACTCTAACTTTTAACTTTTTAACTAAAATAGAGTAGACTTGTATAAAAACTCTGTGGTGGTGGTGGTGATGCTGCTCGTACATTTAAAACCTAAATGTAAAACAACTCAGACATCATGAGTCCAGGCCTGAGCTCTTACCTCCTGTCTTCTACTGTTCAGTGGACACTAATACAGGCCTACAACCAAAACTTTTCTTCAAATTGTGTCTCCCAATTAACTGGACACACAGCATGGAGATGACATAGCCTGATTCTACCAAATGCTAAATCAAGCCATGTTACTTTTGCGGGCAAGATTTTTGGGCACTCCAGAAGACCAATGTACATGGTGGAAAGCAATGAATGAAGGATTCAGGAATGGCAGAAATGTTTACGCCTAGTGTTTGTGCATCCAAAAAGGTGTGCACATTTATTTATTGTCCACCTACTTTCTTCTGGCATTTATGTATATATACACTTTCTGTGTGTGTATGTGTGTGTGCGTGTGTGTGCGTGTGTGTGCGTGTGTGTGCGTGTGTGTGCGTGTGTGTGCGTGTGTGTGTGTGTGTGTGTGTGTGTGTGTGTGTGTGTGTGTGTATTTTTTTTTTCTACCCTCTTTTGTTTATGAACACTTTATTATTTTCTCTCAGTTTTCAAAATTTCTCTTTTGCTCAAAGATATTCTCAGATGTATCTAACTAACTATGTCTAACTCTTTCCTGATTTAGTGAATGAAGTGCTACTGTGAAGTGGAATAATAAGACCAACTCATTTATGAGGAGTCCAGCACTCTGCAGGCAAGTATAGTAATTAAAATTAACCATGCACAACACCTTATTTAAACTTTTTGTTAATCAATATTTTTAAGACATATAATACAGATTTTTTCCCAATATAGAATAGTAATTATACTCTCACAACATCTATTGTTTCAGTAGCCCCAGTGAGAGTTTAAATAATCATTTTTATGGTTAAAAAAATGTAAGTTTTGCCTTAAAAAAAATATGAAACATTTTCTCGTAATATACTGCACAAAAAAATAATTAAATTAAACACTGCAATAAAGGGGCTATAAAGTAGTAAGGTTAATAACCTAAATTAATTCTATGCATTAACGTCAAGAACCTTTTTTGCTACAGCTTCTCCCCAGAACCCCCCTTTTACTTACCTGCACCCGATACATTCCAGTGATAGGCACAAGCCAAGCGAATTTGGCCGCTGTCTCTCCCATCATTGGAAAGATTGATAGCAGCAGGAGCCATTGGCTCCCACTGCTGTCAATGTAATCCAGTGACACGGGAGCAGGGGTGATGTTGAATCCCGCCGTCTTTGTCGTGGGACTTGGCAGTGCGCCCGCTAGAGTGCTGCCTGGAAAAGCGGCTTTCCATAGGGGAACACAATGTAGGGGAGGAGCCAGCAGCGCTGGTGGAGCACCCAAGGAGAGGAAGATAGTGACTGCTCTATGCAAAACGTTTGCAAAGAGCAGGTAAGCATAACATGTTTGTTATTTTAATTACAAAATAACCCAAACCTTTACAAACACTTTGAGCAATTAACCTTTAGAATACTACTGAACATGGTTATTACTATTGTTTTTATGCCTTGTAATGCAGTAATGCACAGCAAAATTTCACATGTGAAAATATATCGATTGTAACCATATAAGGGCAACACACAAAAGTTCTTTCGTCAAAATATGTTTTTATCTTCATGAAATATAGAAAATTAACAAATATATATATACAGGGTATATATAGACAGGGGTATACAGAGTCCCAGATAGGGTTATACAGAGCCCCAGATAGGGTTATACAGAGTCCCAGATAGGGTATACAGAGTCCCAGATAGGGTATACAGTCACCAGATAGGGTATACTGAGTCCCAGATAGGGTATACAGAGTCCCAGATAGGAGTATACAGAGTCCCAGATAGGATATACAGAGTCCCAGATAGGGTATACAGTCACCAGATAGGGTATATACTATAAAGAGTGCCAGATATGGGTATACAGTCAGTCACCAGATAGTGTATACATATAGGGCACTGACAGACCCCCCCAAGTCAGGACAAGTGCCACACTTACCCCATCGAAAAGGCAGGCTGGCAGTGTGCACTGTGCAGAGCTGGGCTTGCGGACAGCATGCTAGTGGGTGGTCTGCATGGGAGATGGGAGTCGAGACTTCTTTGGACAGGAGAATTGTTGTTCCATCATTGGGCATTTGGTGTTTGAATTCCAGGGGCCAAATAAGAAGATTGCTGGGAAATTGCTTCCAACAAATGGAATAGCATCTCCTCATTCTCCCGGCGTCTTGCTGCTTCTTGCCTCACCATCAAAACATGTATGAGGTTGCTTTGCTGCCTCAACATATGTTCCATCCTCTGGTTCATTTGCCTTATCTGTCTGGCCTGTTGTTTAATTTCATTTTGTTGAGAAAGCAGAAGGGAATACATTTTTTCCAAAGATGGTCCACTCTCCTCCTCTTCATTTCTGGAAGGGGATGGTTGCTGTGATTGCATTATTTCCTCTTCCTCAACATCCCCTTCTACTGCCTCATCTGATGATAACATACATCCGGGACTGGTGGCAGGTGTATGCAGCAGGGACTGAATAAAATTGTCTGGAAAAACATCCAGCCCACCCTCACTGACATCTAGATTTTGAAGAATGGAAGCTGATGTTTTTGATGGTGTAGGTGTTGTCGACATCCTTCAAGTGGTTGGAAATTTTCAATATTTTTCAACTTAGTGCATAGAATGCATTAAGGTGAAAAATATTCTGTGCTGGAGCTGCCCCCCCTGAAGCACCCTTTTTTCTTACATGAACCCAATTGTTCCAGTGCCGAGCACGAGCCCAGTGGATCCAACCGCTGTCTCAGTCCTCATTGGAAAGATTGATGGTGGCAGGAGCCATTAGCTCCTGTTGCTGTCAATCAATTCCAGTGACACTGGAGGCAGGGGGCGGGGCAGAGTCCTGCTGTCTGTGTCAATGGATGCAGCAGACGGACTCATGAGCATCCCCGCACGAGTGCTCCCAGGGAAAGCAGATGTCTGTTGGGGCAAACAATGAAGGAGAGGAGGCAGGAGCACCAACAGGGCACCCTAGAAGAGGAGGATTGTGTCCACTATGTGCAAAACCCTTACTCAGTGCAGGTAAGTATAACATGTTTGTTATTTGAATTAAATAAAAATTAACCTTTACAACCTCTTTCAGCTAAACTGGGCAAATTAAATTTCTAAAATAATTGTTAGTAAAGTTTGTACGTAAACTCTCACGTACACGAACACCATCGCAGTGTAATAATTTCTAAATGGTTTTACTTTACACATAGGAAAAAAGATAAGCAGACTATGACAATTAAGAATTATGAGCATTAATAATACTACTGTAATCAAACCATTAATGTGATTAGGATCGCATTAACATTTTACAGTATATTATTGTACTTTTGCATACATAATTGAATAGGCTTGTGAATTGCTTATTGGTGCCAGCTTACTTGAGGATCTGTCTTGAGAAGATGCTGTGGTTGTATCGGAAACGTGAATTAAATTCACAAAGTCTACTGTGAGCAGGATAGTGACATCATTTCACTTCCCAAATGTTATTGAAAAAGCATGCAACATTTATTTGGAAGGTGATTGGTATAGTTATCTGGTCATATGAACTATAAAAAGGTTTGTGGTTCTCTTTTCTTTGGAGGGGTGGGGGGACGTGGGTAAATACTGTGAGGAATGGCTGGATGATGATGTTGTTTCTAATTTTTTTTAGCGCCATTTGAAGTACCTAATTTTAGGAGTATTCAGCAGCTGCGTATGTGCAGACAGGTATGATGACTGCAACCAAGTCAGAAGCAGAGGGACTGAGCAAACCCAAGGAGCCACGGTAAGATTTGGAGGATAAAGTGGTACATTTTTTTACATAACATGCTCATTTACTTCTAGCTCTAAAATGTATTAATTGCAGCATGTTAACAGTGGTTCTGAGGTGTAACTTTGTTTACTAAATGCATTATATGTATTAGGGCACAAAAAAAAGGAAATACCACCACAGGATGGTACCTTACTGAGAAAACAATGCAATGCTGCACTGGACCAGAGAGCAGTGGCTCTCTCTCCACCTAGTCTGTACTCATGTTGAAGATTGCTAGCAGCACAGTACTTATTTTAGCTTTAAATAGTGAAAATTATGTGAAAATTTAGTTAGAGCCAATCATTGCCTGTTAACAGTCTGCTGACACTCTCAGCCAGTGATTGGATAGTAGGATTGTCATCTGACTACTGAAGCAAAAGCTATTTTAAATCTGACTTGAGAGCACAAACCTATAAACTCACAGGTAAAGGGGAACGTGGTTTCCAATAAATTTTTACTGAAAAATGTGTCTCTTCTGCAAACTGTAATAAAACTATTAATGTACATTTATATGCAGCGCCTAAAATATGAAAAAGAATGTCTTTCAAATGATAAAGGTGATCTGCTCCAGAAGACAAATGGACATAAATAATCCTTCAGCCGTGGTTATGATAATAGATGTATGCTTACCAGAACCTGGTAGGTCAAGCGCAGGTGTTTTAAATCCTGGTCCTCTGGAAACAAGGGGAAGATCGTCTGGGGGACCTCCTAGTGATTCCTGGGGGAATGGTCCTCAGTACCTCTAGCTCGTTCCTCCTATAGGGGGTGGGGGGGG
>BLSH010305683.1:60456-81813 GCA_018402905.1 Glandirana rugosa | reverse complement strand
TCTCCGCCTGCTGCTCTGTACCTCGCTGCCCGCCTCCTGACAACCCGGCTTGTGACCCCGACTACTCTTCGCCTGCCCCCTTGGTCCTGCACCGTCCGCCTCCTGACGACCCGGCCTGCCTCTTATCATCCCTCCATCTACTGCACGGGCTCCCGGCCCCTCCGCTGGAGACCACCAGTGGCTAACGCTAACCTTCAACCAAGCTGCTGCAAGACTCCTGCATCAGCATCAGCCACTCTGCTAAAGGCCTCGTGCCACCCTGTACTCCCGGGCTCCCTGTCCCCACTTCCAGGGGTCCGTGAGTCAGGATAGTAAGAGAGGTTGTTCCCTGCACAACAGACTCCACCACCAGGTACGTGACAGATGGTCAGAGACTACAAAAATACTACAGGAGATTGTCAGAGACTGCAAACATACTGTAGGTGTTGGTCGGAGACTGCAGACATACTATAGGAGATGGTTAGAGACTACAGAAATGCTACAGGAGATAGTCAGTAACTACAAAAATAGTACAGGAGATGTTCAGAGAGTAGAAAAATACTGCAGGAGAAGGTCATGGACCTCAGAAATAAAGCAGGAGATGGTCAGAGACTGCAGACATACTATAGGAGATGGTCAGAGACTATGGAATTACAGCAGGAGACGAGAGAGAGAGAAAAGGAAGAGGTAGAGTGTATGTGATTACTTCCACTTACCAATGGTGGACACACTGTGCAGTGCGCTCGACCCCCTGCACACCTTTCACTGCCATGGCAACACGGTGCCAGGCAGCTGTCTTTTGGTTGAGGCTTGTGGTGGATGACAACAGGGTGTACTGCTCTTTTTCCAACTGTTCCACAAGCTAGGTATTTTCAGCGGCGCTGAAGCGGGGACCCCGTTTATGTGTGGAGTTATGCACAGATGTAGAAGCTGGTACTACTGGATCTGGAAGTACCACTGGAAGTACTGAAGAAGTACTACTGCTTTGTTTTGTTCTTTGTCCTCCCTCCTTCCTCTTTCTCTTCCTCTGAGAGATGATAGTACTACCAGTGGTAGTCTGATCCTCCTCTCCTCCACGCTTCTCTGAAGCACGTTTTTTACCACGGCCACGCCTCCTCTGCCCACGCATGCCCACGCCATTGTCATCACCCTCCAATGCAGCCACATCACCACAATAAAAATCATCCGCACCCTCAGACGATCTGCCACACACATTTACCCTCTCAAATACTCCCACAAGATCATGCAAAGGTTCACCCTCAGACACACCACCATCCTCACCTTCATGCACAAACACATTCTCACCCTCACACTCCACACCAACCACCTCCCTCTCCACATCAGATGACTCAGACATACTGCAACACAACACAACACTCAAACAGCAAAACTCACTAAATATCTCAATTTCTCACAGCACTTCTCTCTCCTCTCCTTTTCTCTCCTCTCAATCTAGTCTCCTCTCTCTCACAAAATGGCTGTCAGTGGTTGCCTTATATATTCTGTGTCAGTGCCACACAGAGGAATTCTGGTAGTGGTGTTCAAAAATGTGCCTGCTGTGCTTGTGCAATTAACAAATATTGTATGTTTTAAATTACTCACTTTTGAATTGTCTGACAGTCAGCATCAATAATTGAATACAAAAGCTGCATTTAAAATAAAATAAAAATTCAAATTCAAATTTGGTTTTGATTTTGAATTCCGAATTTCATATACAGATTAAATCAGTTTTGGCATTTGTTGAATTAGTTCAAATTCTGTAGAATTTTTCAAATTCAGTCAACAGCAGACTGTTTTTCAAATGCAGTTAAACTTTTCTATATAGATCGATTTTTTTCTAATTCAGTCGACATTTTTCAAATTCGGTCGAAATATTTCAAATGCGGTCAATTTTTTTTGAATTTGGTAGTGTTTTTGAATTTGGTGGCCTTTTTTCGAATGCGGTCGATTTTTTCGATTGTGGTTGAATTTTTTCAAATGTGGTCAAATTTTTTAGAATTCAGGCTAAATTTTTTAGAATTCAGTCAAATTTTTTCGAATCCGGTCAGATTTTTTTGAATGAACAAAACAAACCCATCTGCGAGATAGCAAAAACATTAGGTGTGGCCAAATCAACTATTTGGAACATCCTTGAAAAGAAAGAATGCACCGGTGAGCTCAGCAACACCAAAAGACTCGGAAGACCATGGAAAACAACTGTGGTGGATGACCAAAGAATTCTTTCCCTGGTAAAGAAAACACCCTTCACAACAGTTGGCCAGATCAAGAACACTCTCCAGGGGGTAGGTGTATGTGTGTCAAAGTCAACAATCAAGAGAAGACTTCACCAGAGTGAATACAGAGGGTTCACCACAAGATGTAAACCATTGGCGAGCCTCAAAAACAGGAGGGCCAGATTAGAGTTTGTCAAACAACATTTAAAAAAGTCTTCACAGTTCTGGAACAACATCCTATGGACAGAAGAGACCAAGATTTACTTGTAACAGAGTGATGGAAAGAGAAGAGTATGGGGAAGGAAATGAACTGCTCATGATCCAAAGCATACCACCTCATCAGTGAAGCATGGTAGTGGTAGTGTCATGGCATGGGCATGTATGGCTGCAAATGGAACTGGTTCTCTTGTATTTATTGATGATGTGACTGCTGACAAAAGCAGCAGGATGAATTCTGAAGTGTTTCGAGCAATATTTTCTGCTCATATTCAGCCAAATGCTTCAGAACTCATTGGACGGCGCATCACAATGCAGATGGACAATGACCCGAAGCATACTGCGAAAGCAACCAAAGAGTTTTTTAAGGGAAAGAAGTGGAATGTTATGCAATGGCCAAGTCAATCACCTGTTCTGAATCCGATTGAGCATGCATTTCACTTGCTGAAGACAAAACTGAAGGGAAAATGACCCAAGAACAAGCAGGAACTGAAGACAGTTGCAGTAGAGGCCTGGCAGAGCATCACCAGGGATGAAACCCAGCGTCTGGTGATGTCTATGCGTTCCAGACTTCAGGCTGTAATTGACTGCAAAGGATTTGCAACCAAGTATTAAAAAGTGAAAGTTTGATTTATGATTATCTGTCCCATTACTTTTGGTCCCTTAAAAAGTGGGAGGCACATATACAAACTGTTGTAATTCCTACACCGTTCACCTGATTTGGATGTAAATACCCTCAAATTAAAGCTGAAAGCCTGCAGTTAAAGCACATCTTGTTCGTTTCATTTCAAATACATTGTGGTGGTGTATAGAGCCAAAAAGATTGGAATTGTGTCGATGCCCCAATATTTATGGACCTGGCTGTATATATACATATACATATATATATATATATATATATAGTATCTCACAAAAGTGAGTACACCCCTCATATTTTTGTAAATACTTTTCATGTGACAACACTGAACAAAGGACACTTTGCTATAATGTAAAGTAGTGAGTGTACAGCTTGTATAACAGTGTAAATTTGCTGTCCCCTCAAAATAACTCAACGTACAGCCATTAATGTCTAAACCACTGGCAACAAAAGTGAGTACACCCCTAAGTGAAAATGTCCAAATTGGGTCCAATTAGCCATTTTTTCTCCCCGGTGTCATGTAACTTGTTAGTGTTACAAGGTCTCAGGTGTGAATGAGGAGCAGCTGTGTTAAATTTGGTGTTATCACTCTCACTCTATCATACTGGTCACTGGAAGTTCAACATGGCACCTCATGGCAAAGAACTCTCTGAGGATCTGAAAATAAGAATTGTTGCTCTACATAAAGATGGCCTAGGCTATACAGTGGTTTAACAGGAGAGGTTCCACTCAGAGCAGGCTTTGCATGTTTGACCAAAGAAGTTGAGTGCATGTGCTCTGCGTCATATCCAGATGTTGTCTTTGGGAAATAGACGTATGAGTGCTGGCTGCATTACTGCAGAGGTTGAAGGGGTGGGGGGTCAGCCTGTCAGTGCTCAGACCATATGTCACACACTGCATCAAATTGTTCTGTGTGGCTGTCTTCCCAGAAGAAAGCCTCTTCTAAAGATGATGCACAAGAAAGCCTGCAAACAGTTTGCTGAAGACAAGCAGACTAAGGACATGGATTACTGGAACCATGTCCTGTGGTCTAATGAGACCAAGATAAACTTATTTGGTTCAGATGGTGTCAAGCGTGTGTGGCGGCAACCAGGTGAGGAGTACAAAGACAAGTATGTCCTGCCTTCAGCCAAGCAGGGTGGTGGGAGTGTCATGATCTGGGGCTGCATGAGTGCTGGGGAGGTACAGTTCATTAAGGGAACCATGAATGCCAACATGTAC
Organism: Glandirana rugosa; assembly: GCA_018402905.1. Classification (NCBI taxonomy): domain Eukaryota; kingdom Metazoa; phylum Chordata; class Amphibia; order Anura; family Ranidae; genus Glandirana; species Glandirana rugosa. Next base: position 77,547 of record BLSH010305683.1, on the reverse strand, counting down.
TGTGACATACTGAAGCAAAGCATGATCCCCTCCTTTCGGAGACTGGGCCACAGGGCAGTATTCCAACCTGATAAGTAACCCCAAACACACCTCCAAGACGACCATTGCCTTGCTAAAGAAGCTCAGGGTAAAGGTGATGGACTGGCCAAGCATGTCTCCAGAACTAAACCCTATTGAGCACCTGTGGGGCATCCTCAAATGGAAGGTGGAGGAGCGCAAGGTCTCTAACATGGAGGAGTGGAAGAGGACTCCAGTGGCAACCTGTGAAGCTCTGGTGAACTCCATGCCCTAGAGGGTTAAGGCAGTGCTGGAAAATAATGGTGGCCACACAAAATATTGACACTTTGGGCCCAATTTGGACATTTTCAATTAGAGGTATACTCATATTTGTTGCCAGCAGTTTATACATTAATGGCTGAGTTGCTGAGTTATTTTGAGGGCACAGCAAATTTACACTGTTATACAAGCTGTACACTCACTACTTTACATTATAGCAAAGTGCAATTTCTTCAGTGTTGTCACATGAAAAGATATAAAAAATATTTACAAAAATGTGAGGGGTGTACTCACTTTTGTAAGATACTGTATATATACTGTATATATATATATATATATATATATATATATATATATACTGTATCTCACAAAAGTGAGTACACCCCTCACATTTTTGTAAATATTTTATTATATCTTTTCATGTGACAACACTGGAGAAATGACACTTTGCTACAATGTAATGTAGTGAGTGTACAGCTTGTATAACAATGTCAATTTGCTATCCCCTCAAAATAACTCAAAACACAGCCATTAATGTCTAAACTGCTGGCAACAAAAGTGAGTACACCCCTAAGTGAAAATGTCCAAATTGGGCCCAATTAGCAATTTTCCCTCCACAGTGTCATGTGACTGGTTAGTGTTACAATGTCTCATGTGTGAATGGGGAGCAGGTGTGTTAAATTAGATGTTATCGCTCTCATTATCTCATACTGGTCACTGGAAGTTCAACATGGCATCTCATGGCAAAGAACACTCTGAGGATCTGAAAAAAAGAATTAATGTTTTACATAAAGATGGCCTAGGCTATAAGAAGATTGCCAAGACCCTGAAACTGAGCTGCAGCATGATGGCCAAGACCATAGAGCGGTTTTAACAGGAAAGGTTCCACTCAGAACAGGCCTCTCCATGATTGACCAAGGGCATTGAGTGCATGTGCTCAACGTCATATCCAGATTTTATCTTTGGGAAATAGATGTATGAATGCTGCCAGCATTGCTGCAGAGGTTGAAGGGGTGGGGTGTCAGCCTGTCAGTGCTCAGACCATACGCCGCACACTGCATCAAATTGGTCAGCATGGCTGTTGTCCCAGAAGGAAGCCTCCTCTAAAGATGATGCACAAGGAAGTCTGCGAACAGTTTGCTGAAGACAAGCAGACTAAGGACATGAATTACTGGAACCATGTCCTATGGTCTGATGAGACCAAAATAAACATATTTGGTTCAGATGGTGTCAAGCGTGTGTGGCGGCGACCAGATGAGGAGTACAAAGACAAGCGTGTCTTGCCTACAGTCAAATATGGTGGTGGAAGTGTCATGATATGGGGCTGCATGAGTGCTGCCAGCACTGGGGAGCTACAGTTCATTGAGGGAACCATGAATTCCAACATGTACTGTGACATACTGAAGCAGAGCATGATCCCATCCCTTTGGAGACTGGGCTGCAGGGCAGTATTTCAACATTATAACAACCCCAAACACACCTCCAAGATGACCACTGCCTTGCTAAAGAAGCTGAGGGTAAAGATGATGGACTGGCCAAGCATGTCTCCAGACCTAAACCCTAACATCCTAACATCTAACTTCCACCAGATCCGTGATGTGATCATGGAGGGGTGGAAGAGAACTCCAGTGGCAATGTGTGAAGCTCTGGTGAACTCCATGCCCAAGAGGGTTAAAGCTGTGCTGGAAAATATTGGTGGCCACACAAAATATTGACAATTTGGGCTCAATTTGTACATTTTTTCTTCGGGGGGGAACTCACTTTTGTTGCCAGTGGTTTAGACATTAATGGCTGTGTGTTGAGTTATTTTGAGGGGGCAGCAAATTTGCACTGTTATACAAGCTGTAAACTCACTACTTTACATTGTAGCAAAGTGTCATTTCTTCAGTATATATATTTATTCTTACACTGCCTGAACGGACTTTGTACACTATACACTGAATGAGCGAGCTGTATATATAGTCTACACTGAATGCAGTGTATTATACACAGTATCTCACAAAAGTGAATACATCCCTCATATTTTTGTAAATATTTTATTACATCTTTTCATGTGCCAACACTGAAGAAATTAAACTTTGCTACAATGTAAAGTAGTGAGTGTACAGCTTGTATAACTGTGCAGTTTTTATTTTTGTTGCACTATAAACAAAAATAGACTGACAATTTTGAAAAAAAAACAATATTTTTTACTTTTTGCTATAAAGCACATCTAATAAAAAAAATGTAAAAAGTGTAATTTCGTCTTCAATTTATGCCAATATATATTCTGCTACATATTTTTTGTAAAATAATCCCAATAAGCGTCTATTTATTGGTTTATATAAAAAATTATCGGTCTGTAAACTATGGGATATTTATATGGAATTTTTCTTTAGTTTTATTTTTTTAATAGTAATGGTGGCGATCAGTGATTTTTAGTGGGACTGAGACATTGTGGTGGACAAACTAACTTTTTTTAGGTGGACCTAACTGACACTTTTGACACTTTTTTGGGAATCAGTGACATTATTACAGTAATCAGTACTAAAAAATTGCACTGTTATTGTACTAATGACACTGGCATGGAAGGGGTTAACATCAAGGGTGATCAAAGGGTTAACCATGTGTCTAGCTGGTGCTTGCTAACTGTGTGAGGGATGGACTGACTGGATGAAGACAGAGATTTGTGTTCCTGCTTAGTAGGAACACAAGATCTCTATCTTCTTCCCTGTCAGAAGAATGATCTGCCTTGCTTGCATAGGCAGATCACCGTTATGCCTCTCTAGGGAACAATCACGGGTGGACATTGGGTCCGCCAGACCCGCTGATTGTCATCCCCTGTGTCCAATCAGCACGCGATAGCGCCTCCGGTGGCGCGCATGCCCCACAGTGTCTATTGCACAAAATGACGTACAGGTACGTTGTTTCACGCAATAGAGCCGACCTGCCTCAGTAACAGTGCTGTAGGCAAGTGGTTAAAGAGACATATATCTGACAACCACCCCTTCTACTAAAGTAACTTTTTCCTACCATTAAATATTCTAAAAGTGATCTTCCACACCAACTTCATCTATTAAAGGGGAACTCTGCTCACTACTTTACTTTTTCTTTAGAGCTTATTCAGTTTAATTCTTGAAGAGACTGCATTCCTCAATGTGTGCCAACTTATGGGCCCCAACTAGCCAGCAGATGAATCCAACATATACTTATGATTTAGTGGTGGGTGGTAGCTTTGACAACCTTCCCAAAGCCTAAACGTAGTCTCTTCTGATTGAGGGTCTCCAAGTGAGTTAGCCTTGTGTTTTTGTTACTCCTTTTTACTCAGTTGCTCAGTTGGGGAAAATCTCTCAGTACCAGAGTTATTGTTTACATCTTCAGTTCTGCAGGATGGGTGGGAGTGTCTTAAAGGGGTACTTAATTGTGTTGCATTATTCCTATTACCTTGTTTATCGATAGTTTCAGTTGGCTGTATTCTTTACATGCCATACTATTCTTTGATTTTAATACAACATAATCATTTATTTTACAAGTGTGTGCATATTTTTCTTTGTGTGACAGCCAGGAGTCTGTGGTGGTGTCAGCAGGGGTTTTGCTCTGCCCAGGGCTCAGTGATGAACAGAGGTCACAAATCTTCTAGCGGCTCCTGCAGGGGTAGCGCTACACATTTTTATGTATAAAAAATAAATATAGCAGCAAGTATTCACTGTCAATATGTTGATTCATTTATGCAGATAGGAAAATCAATGGGCTGTTTTAACATAGATGGCCTTAAACAGATGTAAGCCCTTTACGAACATACTATGAAAAGCTCGCCTGACCAGCAGAATAGCTTTTGATCATGGAAGGTTTAGTAGCCCTTCTCTATTGATATTTTATTGTACAATAATCTTCCATGTGATTCTATTAAAAAACTGTTGTCAAGGATATTTCTACTGTATACATATAATAAGTTAGTAGGTATAACAATACATGTGAAAATGTAATTGAACATACACACAGTTCTCTGCTGAGGTAAGATTATTATCCTACACAGTAAAGGAAGTATAATGATGTTAAGCAGTTCAGGCTAAAATACAATTTGAAATGTGATAATTTTGCTAAAAGGTAACCAGCATTTAATAGTCAGAAAAAGTAATATACATTTTATACAGAATAGGAATGTTTGGCAACCAGCAGCCCATTTCATGGTGTATTATTCAACATTAAAGGTTATTATTACTGCTTCCTCTTTTCATGTTCTGTAGTGTGATCATTTAGCAATACATATTATATATACAGTGTACATACATATACTGTATATACTTTATATATATATATACAGTATATATATATATATATATATATATATAGTATTAGTGTGGTAGTCTTTGCAGTACAATATAAAGAAATCAAATCATTGCATTTAACTCCTACACCTAGACCACCAAAATTGCTTTTAAATACACTGAGGAAATTATTGAATTCAAAGTTGACGTTGATTAATGTTGCTTGGCAGCTCAATAGCTGAGCATTGCTAATGTAGCCTAATTTACTGTACTATGTCACAGTAGTAACCAGAAACAGGTGAATAGGGGAATCGGTTGTTCTGCTTTGGAAAATTATATTTCTCTATCTATAATGGAAATATAGATAAATAGATTTTATTTTAGGATGTGGGATGTTCTTATACTTAACTTTTACTGCCCTCTATTACATTTAAAGAGTGTAATGCACCTAATCCTAGATTGTAAGCTCTAACGAGCAGGGCCCTCTGATTCCTCCTGTATTGAATTGTATTGTAATTGTACTGTCTGCCCTAATATTGTAAAACGCTGCGCAAACTGTTGGCGCTATATAAATCCTGTATAATAATAATAATTTGGTTAACCACCTCCCACCCGGCCACTGTACATATACGGCCGGGTGGGAGCTTCCCCGTTCTGACAGGACGTGCATATACGTCCTGCAGAACGGGAGCTCACAGCGCGACCACGTGGCGCGCTGCGGCTGGATCCTGTGATTATTATGATCACAGGATCCAGCTGAGCAGAGATCGGGATATGGGCGCAGTGATTGGCCCTCCCGATCATGTGAACAGAGACGAATGTCTCTGTGACAGTTTTCCCTCCGCCAAGCTCAGTGAGAGCTCAGTGCGGGGGGGGGGGGGGGGTAAGCTGCAGCTATGTGACAGCTCTCTGCATGATGATGATTTCATGCAGAAAGCTCTCACAGATTGCCCCCCACACAGTGCACCAAGCACACTGATACCCCTGTCCCCATACACATAAGTGTCCCCATAAAACAGTCCCCAAAACATCTGTATGTCCCCCATCACATCTGTCACCATACACAAAACATCTGTATGTCCTCGTCACATCTGTCACAGTCCCCAAAACATCTGTATGTCCCCGTCACATCTGTCACAGTCCCCAAAACATCTGTATGTCCCCGTCACATCTGTCACAGTCCCTAAAACAGCTGCATGTCCCAGTCACATCTGTCACCATACACAAAACAGTATCATTTTTGGTCAAAATTTATGAAGAGAAATTACTTATTTGCAAAATTTTATAACAGAAACGAAGAAAAATGCATTGTTTTTGAAAAATTTCAGTCTTTTTTAATTTATAGCGCAAAAAATAAAAAACCCAGGGGTGATTAAATACCACCAAAAGAAAGCTCTATTTGTGTGGAAAAAAAATGATAAAAATTTAATTTGGGTACAGTGTCGCATGACCAAGCAATTGTCATTCAAACTACAACAGCGGTGAAAGCTGAAAATTGGTCCGGGAAGGAAGGGGGTTTAAGTGCCCAGTATTGAAGTGGTTAAGCAATGCATTACTGAAAAAATATGATGTGCATAGCGCCAAACACAAGCAGTTTGCATTCAGGGCTATGCATCTGTACCTGCACAGATGTCAAACTGGAAGCATCAGCAGTGTCCATGCAGCCATTGTGTCCCAATAGACATCAATGGGACAATCTGCACAGAACATGTGTGCATCCTTATGTGAGTAAACATGGTGCTTGCATGGGATATATATTAATACACACAAGTGAACAAGGCCCATTATTTCATCATTCATTTAATGCATGTTTTTGTCATGTAAGCTTGACCAATAATGCAATAAAAAAAGAAGCTATACAAATAGGTCAAGGAGTGAATAAAATACTTTACATTTAAAGTTCAGGGATAAACTGTAAAGAAGTAATATTTAATCAAAAGGAGGAGCTAACAGGACCCGCAAGCCACCCGCATTACCCACAAGTAATGAAGCTTGAGGACCAAGTAAAAGACCTAGGTGCCTATTCAAATAGTAACTGCTATAAAGGAAATGGGAGCCTTTGAAAAATGTAACAAACTTTATTATTATCAAAAATCTTCAACATGCACTATAAAAATATAAGCAGTAACAACCACTCCCAAGATTAAAACAAAGAAATGGATACACCCTGAAAACATCACCGCACATACCTGTGGCCACAGTGGGTCCAACATCACTGCACCATATTAAGGACCTCAGCGTCATCTCATAGATATAGTGCACAGGTACGTGCTCATAGAAACACCCCCTCAAATTCCTGAGTTAAATTGCTGAGCAGTATATAGACCTGTCACTGAAGTAGACTTTTGCCAGGCAAACAGCATTCCCTGGTAAGGGTATAGATGTAAACCAAATGAATGGACCACAATATTTAAGGAGCTCGCAATCCTAGCATCAGTGATAAACTGCTATTAAAGATTGCAGATTGACATCAAGTAGGTAATTTGCTATTCAGCAAAGGTTATTTCCTTATGACACTTGTAATAAGGGGGAGTATTTATATGGGTATTTCTATGGTGTTTCTATGGGTAGGTACCTGTGCACATGTGGAGTAGACGATGCTGAGGTCCTTAACTTGGCACAGCGCTGTTGGCTCCACTAAGGGCACAGGTATATGGGGGTAATGTTTTCAGGGTGTATTCATAGACAACATTGTCTTTGTTTTAACCACTTGCTTGCTGGGCACTTAAACCCCCCTCCTGCCCAGGCCAGGAATGGTGGTGTGTGGTAATGGAACAAACCTCCTGCCTGCCCTTAGACTGGAAAAGTTGGCACGTGTGCCCAGGGCCAGTGCAAGGATTTTTGTCTACACAGGCGAAGATGCGTTTTGGTGCCCCCCCCCCCCCGCATTCCTTCCAAATTTTGAACATAAGAATGAGGGACTTGCGGCGCACGTAGCTTAAGAGTGTGGTTAAACAAAAGCCCACAAATCCAGACTAAGGGCCGGTTCACACCAGCATGCAGAGCAGATAACCCGCGCTCTGTGTGCATTTTCTGCACCGTATTTAAAACGCACTGCAGTTGCGATCTGCCTAAGGTGTCAACTGTTAACTTAATGACACCCCGAATGCAGGTCGCAAATGTAATGCACTTGCCTACACTGGATTGTGTGGTACAGTAGTACCATGTAATGTGGTTCCTGAGTGTTTTATAACTCTGTGTGGTCTGGCATGGTTTCAGCCCATTCAAATGAGCTGAAATAGCACTGCACCTGGAACGCATGTGAACAGTGGCGGCTGGTGAAATTTTAGGATGGGGGGGCCAGACCCTGCCCTTCCTTTTGACCCCTCCCACTTCTCCTAAGCCCCACCCCTTATAGTTTAAACCCCTTGTGGCAGGAGTATACAGCCCAGCATCACCAGATAGGGTATACAGAGCCCCAGGTATCAGTATACAGGGTGCAAGGTAGCAGTATACAGGGTCCCAGGTAGCAGTATACAGGGTCCCAGGTAGCAGTATATAGGGTCCCAGGTAGCAGTATACAGGGTCCCAGGTAGCAGTATACAGGGTGCCAGGTAGGGTATACAGGGTGCTAGGTAGCAGTATACAGGGTGCCAGGTAGCAGTATACAGGGTGCCAGGTAGGGTATACAGGGTGCTAGGTAGCAGTATACAGGGTGCCAAGTAGGGTATACAGGGTGCTAGTTAGCATTGTACAGGGTGGTATACAGGGTGCCAGGTAGGCCTACTGCTGTGTTCCCTCATCCCCCCCCTTGTGTAAAGATCAGACCTCAGATCAGCGCGGATCATGCCTAGTGATGCCTCTCCTCCAGCCGAGGAGGAGGAGACTTCGCCCTATGAAAGGCGGGCGGTGGGCGGGCAGAAATGGCAGTGGAGGGGGGAGAGCAGAGATCACAGCGTGGTGTGGGAGACCAAACACCCCGCACAGGCTGCAGGGCGGGTGGCACTGGTGCCCACACCAGCGCGCCTCTGCCGGGCAAGTGACTGGAGCCAAGTGCCAGAACTTGCTCCGACACTTGGCTCCGGTCCAGGATTCGCAGGGGCTTGGGGGTTTTGCCGTCCTCACCACTCTGGCGCCCCCAGGCGGCTGCCTGAGCGGCCTTATGGTGGCGCCGGCCCTGCGTGTGCCATGCCTGGCACATGTTCTCAGTTTGGTAGGGCAGCATTTCTTAAGTAGGTACCCAGGGTTGGAAGATCTGCTAAAGCAGGCCAGAAGAGTCTCTAGCCATTTTAGGAGGGCCTACACAGCCAGCGCACGGTTGGCTTGAAATTCAGTGGGAATTCCACATGCGGCAGACGAGTACCTGTGTGAGTATGGCACAACGACAGGCTCAGGCTGGCTCGGCTTTTTTTCCAGCAGCCAATGGTTGCTGATAAAGGATGCATGCACTGTACTGACACCATTTTAGGAGGCCACAAGGATGGTGAGCCGTGACAATGCATGCATCAGTGACACAATCCCTGTTGTGTTTCTGTTGGAGCATACTCTGTGTGGCATTATGGACAAGGCACTTGAGGCAGAGCAGCGAGAGGAAGAGGAGGACTTCTTTCCTCTCAAGGCTTGCTTTATGCAGACACCATTCTTGCCATGCCACAGAACACACAAGAGGAAATGAAGGAGGAGGATTCTGGCAGTTTTGGAGGCATTGAAGCAGAGAAAGACATATGTCAACCCTTAACAGATGGTTTCCATCCCCAGAACCCTTAGGAGTAGTACGTGGCTGGGAGGAGGCAGTTTCAGATACTGTAATCCTCAATGACCCCATGGAGTTTGCTTCTCATGCCAACGCAATCTTGCGGTGCATGGGCTCCCTCATTCTTCAAAGACTGTGAAAGGACCCGAGAATAAGTGGCATCAAGGAGAAGGATCACTATTGGTTGGCAACCCTCCTTGACCACCCTTACAAGGGTGAAGTCTCGGAACTCATGCCGACCCCACAGAGGGAGCATAAGATGAAATCTCTTAAGGACATCTTAAAGAGGAGTTTATCTAACACCTTTCCCGACTTTGCTAGGTTACACTCTGGTGGAAAATGTAGTTTTGAGGCTTCTTCTGGTCAAGAGAAGAGTGGTGGAGAAGGGGGCTGCCTCAGTGATGCCTTTCAAATAATTTTTAGTCCTCAGCGCCCAGGGCTGTCAGCTTTCACATCCCATCGGCAGCGTCTGCATCATATGGTGGGAGATTATCTAGGGCAAAAATAGACATGGGGAGCTTTCCAGTTGAAGAAGATCCACTGGGTGACAAGAATAGACCACTGGCCAGAACTTGCCCAGTATGCAATAGAGCTGCTGGGCTGCCCTGCATCCAGTGTGCTTTCCGAATGCACATTCAGTGCTGCCGGAGGTTTTGTGACAGATAAGAGAGCATGTCTGTCCACAGACTCCATGGACTGGCTGACATTTATCAAAATGAATCAGTCCTGGATTAGCAGCAGCTATCAAGCTCCTGATGCCGATGTCACTAATTAAGTGCTTTTTGGATATGGAATCCCTGAAATACTGTCTAGGCTGCCTAGCCTTGTGGGAGTTAATTTTATCTGGAAGAAATTTTTTGGTGTAAGTTTAATGGGCACAATTAACCCCCAAGGATCATTTTTTCTGCACATGTTTGACAGGTGCATATCATTTAAATGTTTGACAGCAAGGGCAATTCTTGCTTTTATCAAGAGTACCTCAATAGGGTTATGGTGTAGGCACCACTGACACCCAAACACCAATTTTTCCACACCTGTTTGACAGGTGCATATCATTTCAATTTTTGTCAGCAATGCCAATTCTTGCTTTCATCAAGAGTACCTCTATAGGGTTACGATGTGAAGGCATCACCGACACCCAAAGACCAATTTTTTGTGCACCTGTTTGACGGGTGCATTACATTTCAGTTTTTGCCAACAAGGCCAATTTTTGATCTTATCAAGAGTACCTCCATAGGGTTTAATTGGTAAGATACCACCAACACCCAAATTTTTCTGCACCTGTTACTTCTATCCAAAGTCTGCGAAAAGGGCAACAGAATTTATCCAAAAACTCCAACCTTGTTCCAAGTGCACAAAAATGTGGCCTCATCATACAGACTGACTCCCCAAGCCATTGTTTATAAAATAAAGAAAGCTTGAATAGAAAATGTCATTTTTTTGGCTTTATAAATGTCATTAGTGCTGCAGCAGGCTCTATATATGGTTCAGATGTGCCACATTACAGGCAGACTAAGGGACTAAGGCCCCCCCAGGCACTATATTTAAAGGAATTTCTAATTTTTATGGTTTCACTTTGGGCATCAATAAATCACTGCTCATTTAAAAATGATGTTTTTAAAAACTTTTCTTAATTGATACATGTCCCCCAGGGCAGTACCCAGACCCACATAACCATTGTATGTCCAATTATTGGATATAAGCCTTCAAAATGGGCACTTTTGATTTCTTCAGTTCGGGTCCCATAGACTCCAGTGGGGGTTTATTACTTGGTTTCGAATGTTTGCAATGTTCCATAGTCCTGTCATTCGGCCCATCTTTAAACATTAAATTAATAATCCAAAACTTGCTTCCAACAACCAAAACCCTTCTAGGTGCAGTGCTCACTCACCTTAAAGGTCAGCAAACATATAATAAAAAGTTGGCTTTGTTCATCCACCATGTAGTTCATAATACTAACTCCAATTGTGTTTATTCCATTTTAATTCATGGGCATGGCTCAAATATATAAACAGAAACTATTCATAGCACAATATGTTTACTTTCAACTAGATCATTTACAAGTAAATATGCACTCACATGTGGTATTTCCTGAATAAAGCATAAAAACAATAAGAATGTTGGCAGCCATCCTTCTCTGTGAAACTGCTGTATCTGGGAGACACCCGGATTACCGCATTTACGTCACCGGATGGCCCCGCCCCTTCTTATAACAGAAGTGTCAAACTGAAGACCGCCCATTCTGAGAAACGCCTCTGGACGGCACGGCTGCGGCAGCCAGAGTGGTAGCAGTGAAAGAAGAAGGAAGAAGAAGATTGAAAGAAGAAGCAGAAGACCAGAAGAAGGACCGGGGCAGGAGAAGATGGAGGAAGAAAGAAGAGCTATTTTATACAATTAAGGACTTGTCAAAAAACACCCCTTGTTTTTTGTACCACTTTACTCCTTTTTTGGTGAATGGGTAGGGGTACAATGTACCCCATACCTATTCACACGGGGGGTTCAGGATCTGGATGCCCCCTTATTAAAGGGGGTTCCAGATTCCGATAAGCCCCCCGCCCGCAGACCCCCACAACCACCGACAAGGGTTGTGGGGATGAGGCCCTTCTCCCCATCAACATGGGGACAAGGTGCCTTGAGGGAGACCTCAAAACACCCTCCCCATGTTGAGGGCATGTGGCCTCGTATGGTTCGGGGGGGGTGCTCGCTCGTCCCCACCCCCCCACCATTCCAGGGCTGCATGCTCCGATAAGGGTCTGGTTTGGATTTTGGGGGGGGCCCCTACGCCATTTTTTAAAAAAATTTGGCATGGGGTTCCCCTTAACCACTTCAGCCCCGGAAGGATTTCACGCTTTAGGACCAGAGCACTTTTTGCGATTCGACACTGCGTCGCTTTAACTGACAATTGCATGGTCGTGTAATGTTGTACTCAAACTAAATTTGCGACCTTTTTTTCCCACAAATAGAGCTTTCTTTTGGTGGTATTTGATCACTTCTGTGTTATTTCTGATTGCCACTATAAACAAAAAATTTTGCAAAAAAAAACTAATTTCTTAATTTTTGCTAAAATACAAATCCAAAAACAAATATAAAAAAACATTTTTTCCATCGGTTTTGGCCAATTTATATTCTTCCTCATATTTTTGGTAAAAAAAATTGCAGTCTGCGTTTATTGATTGGTTTGTGCAAAAGTTGCCGCGTTTACGGATGATGAGAATTCATTTCTGGGGTTTTTATTTATTTATTTTTTTTACTAGTAATGGCGGCGATCTGCGATTTTTAGTGGTACTGCGATATTGCAGCGGACATGTCGGACCATTTTGACACTTTTTTGGGTCCATTGGCATTTATACAGCGATCAGTGCTATAAAAATGCACTGATTATTGTGTAAATGCCATTGACAGTGAAGGGGTTAACCTGCAGGGGCGCTCTAAGGGTTAACTATGTTCCCTGGGCATTTTCTAACTGTGTGTGGGCTGCCCTGGCTGGGGAAAGGGGATGATCACGGCCTCCATATAAAGGAAGCCTGTGATCACCACCCTTCCCACTCTATGAGAAGGGAGATCCATGTTTACATACACGGACCTCCATTCTCTCACTGCGGGGGGGGGGGCCATCGTGGGTAGCCGGCCGCAATCGAGTCCACCGTACACGCTCCCTGGCCCCCCTGGACACAGTGAGCCTCCGGCGGCGCGCGCGTGCTCACAGCACTAGTTATCGCAGCCACCGTCATATGACGGCGGTTTGCGATAACGAGCCACTGTGTCGCCATCAGACTGCGGTCGGCGGTCAGCAAGTGGTTAAAATCCATACCAGACCTGAAGGGCCTGGTATGGACTTTGGAGGGGACCCCCACATCATTTTTTTTATTTTGGCACGGCATTCCCCTTAAAAACCATACCAGACCTAAAGGGCCTGGTTTGGACTTTGGGGGGCCCCCCACATCATTTTCTTAAAACGTTGGCCTGGGGTTCACCTTAAAATCCATACTAGACCCCAAGGGCCTGGTTTGGATTTTGGGGGGACCTCCACATCATATATATACACTAGGAAGGTATATATATTATATATATATATATATATATATATATATATATATATTCTTGCACTGCCTGCACTAACTGACTGTATACAGATCACCCAATCTATATATCTAGTATATATTTCACTCTACACTAAACTGCATGCATTAACTGACTGTATATAGATTGCCCTATCTGTCTATCTATCTATCTATCTATCTATCTATCTATCTAGTATATATTTCACTCTACACTAGACTGCCTGTACTAACTGACTATATATAGATCGCTCTATCTATCTATCCATCTATCTATCTATCTATCTATCTATCTATCTATCTATCTATCTATCTATCTATCTATCTATCTTTCACAATGCACAATAATCAGTTAGCTACACTAAACTGCCTGCATGCCGCTAGCTAAACTCACTCTCTATCCACCGTTATACACACACTACATAGAGCCCCGGTACAAGAGCAGTGATTGGCTAAAGGCACCCTGCCATATCTCTCACAACAGAGCGCTCTGTGATTGGCCAAAGCATGCAAGTAATGTGCATGCTTTGGCCAATCAGTGGGCAGCATTTCCCCTGTCATTGGAATGCATTATGGGGCACTCAAAGTTCCCGCGAATGCCCCATAATGTTTGGGATGCACCGAACAGGCGAACCCCCCATGTTTGAGTCGAACCGGGGGCCCATCCCTACTGATAAATGATAGAAAATCTACCTGCTGATCACTGATAAAAAAAACTAAAAATCTTTATTATGAATTAGTCTAATTTGCACCAAACAACAAATGCTGATGACTAATACAATACATATTATACTTTAAGGCTTTGCTTTAGTCACTGTAAAATGTAGTTTTTCTATCAATAGTTTTTTTTTTTTGTTTTTTTTGAACAACACAGCTTGTTTTGAAAAGGGCATATATTACTTATTGTGTTCAAAAATAAGTGCTTTCAACAGACAACATTATTGTAGCTCTCAGGCATCTAACACTGATACTGTAGATCAAATGGATATATGTTTTAGGAGCTCCACTTTTAAAAACATTAACAGATACTTCTAAAATACAGAAGTAGCTTCTGAAATAAACCAATGTATATAATAACAGTCTAAATGTCTGTAGAGGTATTTTTCCTAGTGTAGCAGTGCAAAGATTCTTGCATTATTTTTTTCTGATTTGCATAAGATTGTTCATGGAGTAATTTAAACCACCCTGATTCTTATCATTTCAGATTTGTGTATTTGTACATGTGTGTGGAGCGGAGTGAAAAAAATTGAAATTATTCAAAAATAGACAGATGATTATTTCACCAGCCTCAATTTTCTGATAAGGTTCTTTGCTGTGGCTATAAACCACATTTGCCTATTGTACATTGCCGGATTGAGCTCAACTTTTTGTACATTTGGATATCAAATTTTTAAATGAAAAATTAAACTCTCAATAACATTTACAGTTAATTGTCAGGGCCAAGCTAATTTTTTATATTCTTTTATTCTTTCTCTGCTGATAGGGAACACTACCATATGAGGAGATATTGGATAAAAATAATGATCTCTTTGGGCTGTTTTTAGTACTTCCAACAAAGAAGGCACCATTGGGTGGGACTATACTGTATATCTATCTATCTATCTATCTATCTATCTATCTATCTATCTATCTATCTATCTAATCTATCTAATTTTAAAGAGGTGTGAAAAAAATGCTGTACATTAGGAATGCTTACAGAAATAGAAGTGTTAATAGTTTATTTTTATCTGATCTGTTGAGATTATGGCTCTGTGGGGGCCAGAACATCACTTTCAGGACTCCCTGTACTTCTTTACACTGAAGATAGTTTGGTTCATCTTGTACAGACCAAGAAGGAGCTAGCGAGAGTGGTATGCATGACACAAGGTCAATTTAACATTTAAAATTACAATTTTATTGGGTGTTAACAATAGTAAAAAAAGTCAGGGGAAAATACCCTCTGAGATAGTCAGTACATTATATACAATGTTAAAAATAATATGAAATGCTGCATACAAATAAATGGACCCTGTAACAACAAGTGTACCGTATACTGCCAATAAGATGCAGGGGCCACTGGGGGTGAACTCATGATTATCCCAACATGTTTGGGAATCAACCGCAGTATATTAATTTCTGAAATGCAAACAGAGTAACTAAAGAGTCATATTGCACACAATATAAATACAGTATTAATATACTTTGCATATAGTTAATAAAATCCAAGGTTAGGTGTCCATTTACAGAAAAAACATGCAACATGTGCGCACCAGTCCAAACAATGCAGTGCAGAGGGAGGTTGGGCCTTAGAGAGGATCCCAGCAAACCACACCACACACTGCGGATGCCAGCAAGCACCCCAAGTGGCCGAGTGTACAAACTCACAAGAAGCGCCCAGTGACTACATCAGCAGGAAAAAAGAGAGGTCGCAGTATCTGCAACCAAACAAAGGCAAATTGCCACAAGTAAATTTAAAGGTTGTCATAACATACAAGTAAGTAATCAAAGGTATATATAAAATGGGTAATGAGAACACACAGATTGGGGTATGGGAACAGGAGATGCCCCTCCACACAAAAATGATTGCAGAGTCTGTTGTCTCAATTGTTAGTCATGCTTGATAATGGTGTAGAGAGCGTGCATCTCACCAAGAGGATTGCAAAGTGGACAGAGTCAAACAACCCAACGTCCAAGGATATATATAGGGGTTAGCCCATGGAAGGATCCAATCTGCCAATGGAGGGTGGGGCTGAACATCTGGCAATAGGATAGGCGAATAGCCATCCCTGCCACATGCTGGACGCTTCCCTGAGGCGGTGGCACACGGCGTAGCCCCGCCCACAGGGTGGGATGACATCACACGCCATAGCAACAGCAGCGGAAGAGCCCTCGCCGCATACAGGAAGGCGGCAGGGGCAAGAAGGTGCTCCTACCATAGTGGGCCATGGAGACAGCCGGGGGGGGCTTCGGGGGTTCCTATGTTTCAGCATATGTGCTGGCTATCTTTTTCAAGGTTTTATACTATGCTGATCCTCCTTTGCTTTTGTGATGTCTGAATGAGCTATGTGAGAGGAATGCTATTTAACCACTTGCCGACCGTGTAATGT
The DNA here is from genome assembly GCA_018402905.1 of Glandirana rugosa. Classification (NCBI taxonomy): domain Eukaryota; kingdom Metazoa; phylum Chordata; class Amphibia; order Anura; family Ranidae; genus Glandirana; species Glandirana rugosa. The sequence goes on along the minus strand of BLSH010305683.1, from coordinate 61,187 downwards.
AATTACACGGCCGCAAGCTGGATCCATTGTTCTGGGAGGGCGTACTCTAATGTCCTCCTAGAATCGTGCTCCCGCGGGCCCCCTGGGGTGCGCACCTGGGAGCATCCATGACCGCCGGGTCCCTGAGACCCGGCGCATCACGGATCACGGTAAATGGCCGCTCACAGCGGCCTTTTACCATGTGAACGCTCAGTCAAAATCCGGCGGATATCCAGCTTGTCTCTCCCCTCTCCGCAACGATCGGTGCAGTGTGAGAGGACAGGGGAGAGAGAGGAGCTGCAGCTGTGGGCAGGGTCTGAAGTGCCCACAGCACCACTATGTGCCAGGCAGGGACCCATCATCCACCAATAAAGCTTCACCCATGCAGCTTCATCCATGCAGCCACATCCGTGCTCACCCATCCGTGCCCACCCATCCGTCACCCATGCATCCGTGCTCACCCATCCATCACCCATGCATCCGTGCTCACCTATCCGTGCCCTCCCATCCATCAGTGCTCACCCATCCGTGCCCACCCATCCATCACCCATCCATGCTTACCCATCTGTCACCCTTGCATCCATGCTCACCCATCTGTCACCCATGCATCCATGCTCACCCATCTGTCACCCATGCATCCGTGCTCACCCATCCATCACCCATGCATCCGTGCTCACCCATCCATCACCCATGCATCCATGCTCACCCATTCGTGCCCACCCATCCATCACCCACCCACTACCTACCCACTC
>BLSH010305683.1:44445-56579 GCA_018402905.1 Glandirana rugosa | reverse complement strand
AGACTTGAAATAATTGTGCAGAAGAGATGTGCAATGATTGACGGTTTCATTTAAAGTGATACACACATTTTAAAAAGAAGTGTGAATAAAAGATGTGCAATGATTGACAGTTTGATTTAAAGTGACACACAGACTTGAAATAATTGTGCAGAAGAGATGTGCAATGATTGACGGTTTCATTTAAAGTGATACACACATTTTGCAGAACAGTGATATGGGTACTCCCGGCTTATTTATACTTTTTTGACACAGTTTGAAGATGATTTTAGAACAGTTCTATGGCCTCTACCTTACCCCCGTTTTTCTTCCTTTTGCAGACCTCTAGGACCTTCCTGGGCTTTTTTACAGCATTTTTAAGATTTTTCATTAAAATTACCAGAACCCCGGACCCGAACCCGGACTTTTTTGAAAAGTCCGGGTCCGGGTCCCGGACACCCCAAAGTTCGGTACGGACCTGAACTTTACAGTCCGGGTTCGCTCAACTCTAGTGACGAATGCTCTATTTTAAAAAACATGAACGCATTCGAATGATTTAACTCAAAATTATATGTAAATGAAACAAAAAAATATTGTAAACAAAAATCGCAATTAAACTTAAATGACAAAAAGAAAAGTCAAAGGAGATGACATAAGACATCGCCTTGAAATTAATTATATTAGCTGAAAACAGGGTCTGATAAAACAGACTAGCTGTCTCACCGGTATCCACAAAAAAACTAAAAAAGGACAAAAAAACTTTGTGGGTCCGATACCCAAACAATTATGGATCCAACACACATCACATTGCATATGAGATCCGTAATCTTTAACATTTTGTTGCCACCAGACTAATGATGTTATTCTAAACATATCATCACTGGAATAAAATATAAATGAAAACAAATGAATAAAACAAGGTACATGTACATGTATATGTATATGTATATGTAGACACCGGAACTCGGAGAGAGGCAATATAAAGACCGTTATAATAAAAAACAAAATGGGGCGTGGCCTAGCGCTGGAAGGAGATGGCTGCCTGATCCTCGTTGTCCTGCAGAACGGAGCCAAACAACGCAGAAAAGGGGGTCGATTCCACCCATACTAAGTCACCAAACATGGGTAAGAACGACCACAACACCCACAACACCAGAAGTCTCAAAGATCAGACTCCACAGACCTCCGGAAACATACCCGCGATGTTCCGGATGGCGGGGGGGGAAGGCCGCACAAGCACCGACATGGAGTTGGAATCTCCTGCCGAGGCCCCACCACAGACACCCGCCCAGCATAATCCTCCAACCCACAGCGGACCCGCCTCACAGCCTCTGTGCCTAAACGACCTGCAAGCGATCGCAGCGGACATAAAAGCCACATTGTCTGCAGCGATAGCAGATCTTAAAACAGACTTACATGCAGTATCCATGAGGATGGGGGTGGTGGAGCAGACGACATCTTGCCACACAGCCACCATTAAACAACTACAAAAATCCACAGACATGAATCTATCACACATTATCGACATCCACAGACACTTAGAAGATATCGATAATCGTGGTCGCAGACACAATATACGTGTCAGAGGAATACCTGAAGCTATAGAACAACAGCAAATAGAACAAACAGTGATAGGAATCTTCAATGATCTCCTGGAGAGACCAGCAGATTCACCAATTGAGATGGAGAGAATCCACAGAGCACTGAGACCCAGGGGTCGAGAAACCGACCCACCCAGGGACATCATATGCTGCCTTGTTAACTTTCCACTAAAAGAGGCTATTCTCAGAAAAGCCAGAGACCGCAACAGAATATTATTCAATGGCAACGAAATAAAATTATTCCAGAATCTTTCCAACATCACTCTAAATCATAGAAGAGCTTTACGCCCCCTACTGGATCAACTACGTACAAGAGGGATCCCTTATAGGTGGAAGTTCCCCTTCTGCCTCTCGGCCACGTGGAGAGGCCATTCAGCACACTTAAGAACACCAGACGACCTCCAGGCCTTCTGTGACACTCTCAACATCCCATTCACTGAGGTTCCAGATTGGTACAGCTCATTCGCGATAGCTGAAGCCTGGGTAGAAGTGTCGGGTAACTCCACCCCAAGAGCCCAGAGACACAGGGACAGACGCCGCAGAAACTCTTCACATTCACCGCATCGCAACCCAAATCACAGAGAAGAAGCCTACAGGAGCCCTGGCTCCTCACCACCACACAGAAGAGACCGCATAGACGCCTAAAATAAGAACCCAGCCACCAAAAATAGCATTTCCACACAGGAAACACATAAAACTTGAGACTGATATTTTTTGATCACTGTTTTGTGCCTCCTTCCCCTTTATTTCTCCCCTCCCTTTCCCCCTTTTTTTTTTACTCTCATTTTCAAGCTACAGAAACACCCTGGAAAGAAGAAGAGAAATACCAAGAAATCACCGCTTCAGCACCCGATTGGACTAGAATACACTGGCTCTACGCATACAGCCATATATGGGCTCACTTTACAAACTGCCATAATCAAGGTAGGACTCAAAACGAACACGCAACTCATCCTCCAAAGAACAACACAAGAAGGAAGGGTACTCTTTTTTTTTCCTCAAAACTGAAAATAGCCCAATTAAGCTACACCATACCCATCACATTCCAACTTGCACTGACTAAAACATCACACAGGTTGACTCTTAATGCTAGGGTAACAATTTGCTAACCCTTTAATCCCACAAGAAGCTGAGTGCAAAATTCACCCCAGTAGTCTTGCCATCTTTTCTACACAGGAGGCCTCCAAGCCACAACCCCCTTTTATCTATTTTTTTCCTCCCCCTTTTTCCCCTTTTTCTTTTTCTAAAGTTCTGGGGGTTAAAAGAGTAGAACCCTCATGTTCATTAATATTTACTGGTGTTGCTGAAGGAAGACGAACTTTTCACAAATACCAGTAGATGGCAATCAAAGCCCATGTAAAACTTCCATAGGAAATATTTACTGGTTTTGCCGAAGGAAGATGAACTTCCCACAACTACCAGTAGATGGCACTCAAAGCCCATGTAAAACTTCCATAGGAAATATTTACTGGTTTTGCCGAAGGAAGATGAACTTCCCACAACTACCAGTAGATGGCACTCAAAGCCCATGTAAAACTTCCATAGGAAATATTTACTGGTTTTGCCGAAGGAAGACGAACTTCCCACAACTACCAGTAGATGGCACTCAAAGCCCATGTAAAACTTCCATAGGAAATATTTACTGGTTTTGCCGAAGGAAGACGAACTTCCCACAACTACCAGTAGATGGCACTCAAAGCCCATGTAAAACTTCCATAGGACTCAATGTTAATTGTTTCTTCATGTGTTTTACCATTTTCCCTCTCTCATATAATGTTTTTTCTAGTTGGAGTGTTTCCTCCCTACACTCATGTATGACATGCTGCTCTCGATACATCTGAGACCTACAATTGCCCCACCTCCTCCTTAATCAATAAATCTCGCCGACAAAAATTGAAACCCTCGTTCTCACACTGTCGTCAACAGTAAGTCATACATTACGTATTAGATTCTTACTTAAATAGTAAGTTGGGTTTTTTTTTTTTTTTCTTATTCTTTCTCTGTGATTACTCAATGTTCAAAAATTTATGTTGTAAATCCAGATGTTGGCTTTCGTGGGGGGACACAGCCCCAAGTGACTAACAACACCCCAGCAGGTACCATTGCTTTTGGGCCCTGCCCCCCTGGGAAGGCCGACATGGATCATGTTGTTGTTTGACAAAAACAATTCGTTTGAGATCTTGGTGATCTACACTGAAGTTATATATCATATACCGCACACACATCCAGACAAATATAACCAAATAATATGCTCAACAGTATATATACCAGACCGCCTCTCGACCTAAACATAACTTGAACCATCACTCACAAACCTCTACATCACTTACTCAATAGGTCCTACCTAATTTACCAGTTATCCATCTCCCTCCTACATACAATTGACTTCACTACAGAAATTCCTCCTCCAAAACCAGACCACAGTAGATAACACCACCTAAATTTTTAAAATATATTTCCCTTAATAAATTGCAAACTTCACGCACCACAAACATCCCTCATTCCACATACCCCCACCCATCTAAACACAAATATACCCAGACCCCCACCTCACAAGACCCCCCAAAAATACATTTTAATCAGCGAGCTCCAACCATGCAGGTATAACCTTGTCCATTTCCTTAACTAGACCTCGTTCCCACACAGAGGGAAATCGAGATACCCCTCTGACAACTCCGGCTCTCTCCCTTCAAACTAACACACTTGATACCCCAGGAGGGTGTGGCTGGCCCACACCGTCCTCCGGACCAATCTTTTGATCCACGCAAAATTTTGTGGCTTACTGCAGTTCTATACAATACCTTTTACCCCGTCACAACACCACTTCCTCCCCTATACCCCTATCTATCTCCGTACAAATCACCCACATTCACTTCCGTTCCCCAAACTCCCCGATCGGTTACATAAACCATCTCCTCAACCAAACCCTGATACCTCTCCCTTAGAAGACAACACAAGCGACAGCTCATTACCCACCTAGAAAGAACACAAATAGCAAAAACCTTCTTTTTCTATTCATCTAAAAGTAGCAACTAGTGCCCACAAATGCCTCAGCAAAACCCCACCCACAAACCTCTCTCGTTGAAATTGGTGTCCATCAACGCCAAAGGCCTGAATATACCGGAAAAGAGATCACTTCTACTAAGAGAATGCCACAGATTGAAAGCTGACATAATTTACATCCAAGAAACACATTTTCATGCAGAGAAAATCCCTAAACTCTCTGACAAAAAATACACAACAGCTTACCACGCCGCCAACATCGAATCCAAAACAAAGGGAGTAACCATACTGATCTCTAAACACATTAACCTCAAAATCTCAGACTCCCACAGAGATAAACAAGGAAGATTCATTTTTCTTAAAGGTACCTTAAATGACAGACCTATCACTTTCGCCAACATATACGCCCCAAACAGTAAACAAGTAACCTTTTTCCGACAAACCACTGACATCTTATCCACATTCCAGACAGGAATACTTATACTTGGAGGTGACTTTAATGTCCCATTAAACCCATCCTTAGATACATCTACAGGAACCTCCGCCATGACATACAGGGCCCTTAGACAAATCAAACTACAACTACAATCTCTTACGCTTCATGACACCTGGAGAACACTAAATCCACAAGGAAGGGACTATTCATTCTTTTCCCCCATCCACCAGAAATATACAAGAATAGATTACTTCTTCATAACACAAACTGATCTCCCCCTTCTCCACGACGCCTCAATAGAACCCATGGCATTATCTGACCATCATCCCATCTCACTACACCTACACTTCCCCGAACACACCATCAGATCAAAAACCTGGAGACTTAATTCGGCCCTACTCAATGACCCTATTGAAACTAACAATATCTTAACATGTTTGATAGAATATTTCACGCTTAACAGCATCCCAGAAACCCCCAATCTCACTGTTTGGGAAGCTCATAAATGCGTCATAAGGGGGGAATTCCTAAAAATTGCCTCTAAAAAGAAAAAATCCCACCAAACAAAAATCGCTTCACTCCTGTCCCAGATCAACTCACTAGAATCAGCACATAAAAAGAATCAAGCCCAATCCACTCTACAGGAACTCACCAACACAAGAAAACTTAACCTAAAAGTCAAGAGACAATATATCCTTAGACATAGAGTATACTATGAACAAGGTAACAAGAGTGGCAGACTTATTGCAAAAGCAGTACAGAGTAAGAAGTCCGCAGACACAATCCACCAGATAAGAGATAAACAAGGGAATCTCCACACCTCCAATGAACAAATTGCCCAACAATTCGAAGATTACTATCGGACACTGTATAATATACCCTCTAATCCAATATGCCCCTACAACTCAGACCACAGAAACCGCCTTATAAAGAACTTCCTCTCAGAATACGGATTCTCCCCAATATCAACAGAAATCTCGAAGAGCCTAAACACCCCCCTCACCAAATCAGAATTTGAAACTGCCCTTAAAGATATGAAAACTGGTAAAGCCCTGGGCCCGGACGGTCTTCCCCTTCAATATTACAAATCACTTTCAGACGTTCTTAAACCCCACTTTCTCGCAGCCTTCCGGTCCTTTGATTCCGAAATTCAAGCCCCCCCCAGTATGTTAGAAGCACATATAGCAGTCATCCCCAAAGACGATAAAGATCCATCCATAGTATCAAACTACCGTCCCAACTCCCTAATAAACGTTGACGTAAAGATTTACATGAAAATATTGGCTAATCGACTTCTACCCCTCATCCCCTCTTTAATCTCTCTTGATCAAGTGGGTTTCATCCCTGGCAGGGAAGGAAGAGATAATACAATAAAAGCCCTCAATATCCATCATTGGCTTAACCAAAAAAAAAAAGCAAGGCTTCTTCCTCTCCCTAGATGCTGAAAAGGCGTTCGACAGTGGCCTGGGATTATATTCAAGCGGTTCTTCAAAACATTGGACTTCCCCAAATAATGCTATCATATATAAAAGCACTATATTCTTCCTCGTCCACTAGAGTCCGTGCTAACGGCCACCTGTCGAACGCCTTTAAATTACAAAATGGGACTAGACAAGGCTGCCCACTATCCCCACTTCTCTTTGTCTAGAACCTCTCTTAAATAAAATCCGACTTAACCCAGATATAAAAGGAATAACTATTGCGGATCATACATACAAATTAGCAGCTTTTGCAGATGATCTCTTGCTGTTTTTGTCAGAACCCTTAACTTCCCTCCCAAACTTACTAAAAGAACTGGAACAATTTCAACTAATATCCAATCTCAAAATTAACCATACAAAGTCGTCTGCCCTGAACATAACCTTACCCCCTGAAATCGTCCAACAATGTCAAAACAATTTCTCATTCAAATGGGCCAAAGATTCCATCACTTATCTAGGTATAAAATTACCCCACTCATTATCAAATCTCTTACAATATAACTTTCTACCTATTCTAAAAGAAACAAAAGAATACCTAAAATGGTGGAATATCCTCAATGTATCCTGGTTCGGGAGGGTATCTCTAATTAAAGTGACTATCCTTCCAAGATTCCTATATCTACTTCAGACCATCCCCATCAGAATTCCCAACTCATTCTTTCACACCTTTCGACAAGCTTGCTCTTCATTTATCTGGTGCAACAACCAGCCGAGAATTAAATTTGACAAATTAATGTTACCTAAAAGTAAAGGCGGACTATCACTCCCTGATCTTCGACGCTATTACTGGGCAACACACCTCACTAGAATTGTAGATTGGAATATCCATAAACACGTCAAAGACTGGGTGACATTAGAACACTCCATCTCCTCGCAAAATCTAAGCACCCTGCCCTGGATACAACCACAACATATTAATGCCCAGAACAGGCAACACCCACTCATTGGCCCTACCATATCAATTTTTCACAACGCACTCAAAAAATCAACTCCAAACAACTGGCTAAGCCCATTAACCCCACTAAGAGGCAACCCTGATTTCCCTCCAGGCATGAACGAATCCTTTCTGGCAAATATTTGGCCAGAAAAAGAGGTGCTAGCAACACACTTCTACTCTGGTAACACCGTCAAGAACTCATTAACATTTCCAACGAAACCCTCCCTAAATTCTCACAAACATGGCATAACTGGCATCTATTCAAAAGACTGAATGAACAACAACTAGACAACACTCAACCCTCCAGCCAACCTGGATGAAATATTGCTAAAACCAATTTTAAAATGGCTACACATGGGGAACGGAGAGAGATGTGGCTGGTCCACATCTCTCACCTCCAAAACCACATGCATCCTTCCCTTCCTACATATCCCACACCCATTAATTGACCTCTCCCCCACCTAAACCCGATCCAAATACCTACCCAACTATCCCCTCATATATCCCCCCTTGGATACTCCCCAGATATGGAGAGAAGAGGTCGAACTGGAAACATTCCTAAGAAATCTCTAAAATTGCTATATGCTACCCAATTGGGAGCTAGCCCAGTTCAATCACCAAGACATCTGAACTTCTCCTTACTTTACCTAAGCCACAAAACTCCCATCCCCACATCAGCAATCTTCTTCCTCAGAATTCAACACCCCATAGGACTACTTACAAAAAAAAAAAAAAAAAAGAACAAAAATGTGTGTATCTTATTGCTCGTTACTCTCATGCTGGGAATTTACCCTAACGTTCCTACTGTATTTTACTGTACAACAAAAATTCCTTATGTTCCTTTTTTTTTTCAATTGTTCTTATATATTTGGATGAATATTTGTACTCAATAAAAGCTTATGAAACAAAAAAAAATAAAAAACAAAATGGAATTAATCCACAGTATAACATGAATGTAATCAATATAAAACTCTCTCTCTCTGTTCTCGGTGGACATAGACTGGGGTAGAGGCATATAACAAACGAGATTTGTCTGTGTGCATATACACTCACCGATGTCCTAATGCCGATGTCGGAAGGAGGGTCCATGGGTTAATTCGCTGTGCAGTGATCCTGGTGATCCCACACCCATCCTAAGGATCAAAGCTAAGCTTCAAATTTCCTGGAGATAGCATTGTAGTAACAACTCAAAAACAAACCACTAAGCACGTGAAACCTCCCCTCCCTCCCACAACTACCGCAAAACTAGCAGAAAAATTAACCCCCACAATACTTAAAGAGAACAGGAGACAGCAAACTTGGCCAATGAAGGGCGACAGATTGAAAAGCCAAAACTTTGTGAAAGAGGAGAGGAAAGCCCGGAAAACCAAGGCATATAGTGGAAAATAAAAATGGAAACATAGCTAAAGCCTTTCATAAAAGAGTGGGATTATTCATACAAATGTGACACGTCCCATTCAAAATTCAACCTAGAAGGCTGCCTTGTGTCCATTTTAAAAATCCAATAAACCTCCCTCTTGCACAGAAGCCTAAATCTGTCACCTCCCCTCCTGGGCACTGACACCTTTTCCAAACCCTGTATACGTAACCCACTGACATCTTTATTGTGACAAAGATTCCAATGTTTAGCAATGTTGGTAGACTTATTCACTGATATATCATATAAATGATCCTGCAACCTGTCTCTTAATCTCCGAATTGTACGACCTACATATTGGACCGAACATAACTCACAAGTGATCAGATAAACGATAAATTTTGTATTACAGTTCATAAAGGTGGTGTTTTTGAAATGATAATTGGAAGAGCAAGAGCGAATAGTGTCTCCCTTTTTAACATGTATGCAACAAGAACAATTACTGGCTCCACATTTAAAGGTCCCTTTAAACTGAAGCCAATGAGGTTTAGATTTTTTACTACTGATGGAGTTGAATTCCCTACTATAGGAGGTTGAAAATACTGGGGTATTAAAACCCCTCTGTCCCTCATATACACGTGTATGCCTACGCTTATCACGAAAGAGGTTAATCCTCTGGGTGGAATCAGCAATATTAATTGCTCTGTTAACTATAGCCTCAGGGTAACCTCTCTCTAGAAAACGCTGCTTCATGTTGTAAACCTCCTGTTTAGGAGTCCTCCTCCCTACTACACACTCTCCTCAATCTGAGGAATTGACCAACAGGTATCCCCCTAATGTGATGTTTTGGATGGCCTGAATCTGCTCTCAAAATGGAATTACCTGCGGTCTCCTTTCTATACAGCCTGGAAACCACATGACCATCAACACCCTCCAAAATTACATCTAAAAAGGCAACGGAACGAGAATCACATACACCCGTAAACCCCAGATTGAGAGAATTGTCATTAAGGTAGTGCACCCAAACCTCTAAATTATCGATATCCTTGTGACAAATGAAAATCAAGACATCAATATAACGACAAAAATAGTGTATCGTAGTTCGATGGGGACAACCAGATCCAAAAATGCGGGACCTCTCCCACCAACCCATGTAGAGGTTGGCTAAGGATGGGGAAAATTTGGCCCCCATAGAGGCCCCGCACTTCTGGAGGTAGAAGTCCCCATTGAACATAAAATAATTGTGGGTGTCAGGAAAGCCGGAGAACTCGTATTTCCATACGAAGAAGCACAGTGCGCAGGCGGGTGCAAGAATGATCGTGCGCACGCGTGACCGGGAGGCGCGCACCCCCGTTCGTAACCATTCTTGGTGCCAAAGGGGCTATTTAAACCGGACAGTGACATGAGATCAATGCCGTTTGGTCTACAACGTTCCTGAGATTCCTGTTACCTGTTTATCTGCTATACCTGTTCCTTTGATCTACCGGCTTGACCCTGACTCCGCTGCTATCTGCCTGCCCTGACCTTTGGCTTCTCCTGATGATTCTTCTGCCTGCTCCTTGGAGACTCTTCTGCCCCATCAACCCTATGATTGTCCCATTGAACTTTTGCCAGGAACTGAAGTCCCATTCGGGAGAATCTTCCCACTATCTGAACTTGATCTGGGTGCTCTCCTGCTGCCGACCCGGCCTGTGTCCGACCATCCTTCTGCCTACTCCACGGTTCCTGATCTGCCTGACTGCTGCCTGATCCGGTCTGCTTCTGGTCTTCTCATCCAGCATCACCTGCTTGGTCCAGCCATACAGGGCTATTGTCAGCTGTTCTCCGGAATTCCTCCTCTGCTCCAGCTTGCTGCATCTCCAGCCCTGCCTGCGACCATCGCACCGGTGTTCCAGTCAAGCACTCGTGCCATTCTGCACTCTTGAGCCTCCTGTTCACCATATCAGGAGTTCCTGAGTCAGGATTGCAAGAGAGGCTGTCCTCGGCAATTGCAGACTCCACCACCAGGTACGTGACAGTGGGTTAAAAGAAATTCAAGGCATAATAGGATTTTCTCTTAATGAACAAGAGAATAGTCACTGTGATATTTTAGAAAATATGCCACCGCCTGAATCCCCAAAGTATGTGGGATTGAAGAATACAAGCTATTAACATCACACGTGAACCATATGTATTCTGAATCCCACTTAAAGTGTTGTAGCTCAGACAATAGTTGTTTTGTATCTCTGAGATAGCTGGGTAGTTCTCTAACCAAAGGTTGTAGTTGGCAGTCCAACCATTGCCCCAATCGCTCATTCAATGAGCCTATCCCGGCAATGATTGGTCTACCCTTTAAGGGATCCAAACCCTTATGAATTTTTGGTAGGTGATAGAATGCAGGTATTATCGGGGAGGCAGGAATAAACATATCCCTCTCCTCCACACTGAAAAAGCCCGCAGCCGCCACACTATCCAACAATATGCCCAGCTCCGTCTTGAACCTATTAGTGGGATCCGCACGTAGCTTAAGATAAGTGGTAGTGTCCTGCAGTTGCCGCAAAGCCTCATTTTTGTACGAGCCAGCATCCATCAACACCACTTTGCCCCCTTTATCAGAATTCTTTATGACCAAACCTGGATCATTACGAAGTTTGTCAAGAGCCTCTCTTGTGGGTGATATCACGTTCAACCAATCGCTGAAAAAGATCCATATCTTTCCCCCTACAGTTTATTGGGTAGAAGTCAGATCGTAATTTGAATGGTACACCAGAATGTTTGCCCGTTAGTTCCGCCGTAGGAGGCACAGCCTCCACGGCTAGATCAAACAGGTCACTTTCGGCACATACAGTCAGGTCCATAAATATTGGGACATTGACACAATTCTAATCTTTTTGGCTCTATACACCACCACAATGGATTTGAAATGAAACAAACAAGATGTGCTTTAACTGCAGACTTCCAGCTTTAATTTGAGGGTATTTACATCCAAATCAGGTGAACGGTGTAGGAATTACAACAGTTTGTATATGTGCTCACACTTTTTAAGGGACCAAAAGTAATGGGACAGACTAACAATCATAAATCAAACTTTCACTTTTTAATACTTGGTTGCAAATCCTTTGCAGTCAATTACAGCCTGAAGTCTGGAGCGCATAGACATCACCAGACGCTGGGTTTCATCCCTGGTGATGCCCTGCCAGGCCTCTACTGCAACTGTCTTCAGTTCCTGCTTGTTATTGGGGCATTTTCCCTTAGTTTTGTCTTCAGCAAGTGAAATGCATGCTCAATCGGATTCAGGTCAAGTGATTGACTTGGCCATTGCATAACATTCCACTTCTTTCCCTTAAAAAAACTCTTTGGTTGC
>BLSH010305683.1:28088-44435 GCA_018402905.1 Glandirana rugosa | reverse complement strand
TTATCAGAATTCTTTATGACCAAACCTGGATCATTACGAAGTTTGTCAAGAGCCTCTCTTGTGGGTGATATCACGTTCAACCAATCGCTGAAAAAGATCCATATCTTTCCCCCTACAGTTTATTGGGTAGAAGTCAGATCGTAATTTGAATGGTACACCAGAATGTTTGCCCGTTAGTTCCGCCGTAGGAGGCACAGCCTCCACGGCTAGATCAAACAGGTCACTTTCGGCACATACAGTCAGGTCCATAAATATTGGGACATTGACACAATTCTAATCTTTTTGGCTCTATACACCACCACAATGGATTTGAAATGAAACAAACAAGATGTGCTTTAACTGCAGACTTCCAGCTTTAATTTGAGGGTATTTACATCCAAATCAGGTGAACGGTGTAGGAATTACAACAGTTTGTATATGTGCTCACACTTTTTAAGGGACCAAAAGTAATGGGACAGACTAACAATCATAAATCAAACTTTCACTTTTTAATACTTGGTTGCAAATCCTTTGCAGTCAATTACAGCCTGAAGTCTGGAGCGCATAGACATCACCAGACGCTGGGTTTCATCCCTGGTGATGCCCTGCCAGGCCTCTACTGCAACTGTCTTCAGTTCCTGCTTGTTATTGGGGCATTTTCCCTTAGTTTTGTCTTCAGCAAGTGAAATGCATGCTCAATCGGATTCAGGTCAAGTGATTGACTTGGCCATTGCATAACATTCCACTTCTTTCCCTTAAAAAAACTCTTTGGTTGCTTTTGCAGTATGCTTCGGGTTATTGTCCATCTGCACTGTGAAGTGCTGTCCAATGAGTTCTGAAGTATTTGGCTGAATATGAGCAGATAATATTGCCTGAAACACTTCAGAATTCATCCTGCTGCTTTTGTCAGCAGTCATCTGTCCATAGGATGTTGTTCCAGAACTGTGAAGGCTTTTTTAGATGTTGTTTGGCAAACTCTAATCTGGCCTTCCTGCTTTTGAGGCTCACCAATGGTTTACATCTTGTGGTGAACCCTCTGTATTCACTCTGGTGAAGTATTCTCTTGATTGTTGACTTTGACACACATACACCTATATACAACCTTTTTTATAAGTTTTTTCTTTTTCTTTTTCTTGTGGGGAGTTGGGGCCATTTTGTTTAAATCCTGTGATGAGGTGGAGGCAATAGCTCCCAGATGTCTATTGATACACAGCTGATCCATCGATCCAGTCTAAGGATTTTCGGAGCGGTGAGTGATCTATTGTCACACATGTGGTATCGTCATACTCGGGACAAGTAGCAGAATACATTTTATGGTGAAATTTTTGCTAGGTACATGCTGTGTGTTAGAAATACTGTATAAATGGACAACCTTGTGTAAAAAAAAAAAATGCGTTTTCATTTTCTTTCCACATTTTCCAAAAACTTGGCAGTATAAATTTTGGACAAAATTTATGAAGAAATATTACTAATTTGCAAAATTTTATAATACAAACAATATTAAAAATATTAAAAATATTAAAAAATAGATCCACTCACATGTTGGTGAAATAAAAACAGCGTCCTGTATGTTGATTCCAGCGTCCAGCCACAAACATGGCGCCCATTCGTCCACTTCCTAGCCAACGCGTTTCGTCATAAGAGTGCCGTCGTCAGGGGTGTGGCACTGCGTGTGAGTGGATCTATTTTTTATAATAAATATCTTGTCAAGATTGTCTGCACTATGGGCTGTTTATGCTTTATTATATGATCGTGCTTGCTTGCCACATGGGACCATGTTGTTGAGCCGTATTGGAAAGCAGCAGAAGGAGAGGTTGACTTGCTGAGGGCGTCTGTGTGAGCCGGAGGGACTACCATATCTGGAGTTTAAACCAGGCTTACTCTGACCTTCCATAATAGAGGGTCGCCCTGTTCCGGTAAGGGTGTGGTGGTGACACTGGTGACGGGCTGCACTCCAACTGATACTCACAGCTTATGAGTGTGAATACTTATTTCCTTCAGCACATAGTTGGACTTTGCACTGCAGTATAGTAGCACTTTATATTTATTGGTTATACCAGACCTGTCTGTCAGCCGCATAACGTTGTCCAGCATATACCAAGGACTCTAGCGCAGGATTGTGTTTTTTGTTTAACATACACTATATTACCAAAAGTATTGGTGAAATAAAAGTGGGGTGGGATGGTTTCCCCAAGTTTATTTGTAACTATATATTAATTGTCTATTCCTCTCATTCGTTAGTCTACTAAAGCTCTGATAATAGTAATGATAACAGTATGATAATAAGGTTAGCCTATATCTATATATCTATATAAAAATAATCAATCACTCTGCTTTAATGAAGCAAGGATTATATTTATTATAAGGAAAATAGAGATTCTAACATCAGAACATTATAAGAAAATATCATAGAGCCTATAACATAGATAACAAATGTGATACTTAGGCTGTCCTCGAAATGTTGTTCTGGCTGGTCTGATGGAACAGGAGAAGAGGACGAAATAGAGGGTTTCTCTGCTTTTAAACCCAATCATGCATCATCCACACACACCCACCCAGCTCCAGCCTACTTCTGTATTCTGTCCAATGGTGACAGACTTCCTTTCCTTGAGTCTGTCTCTTGGACGCATGCCTGGATTGTCCACTAGAGGCAGTATATGTCCATTTATCACTCACAGCTGACCCACCATCGTTAGTGGTCAGA
Organism: Glandirana rugosa; assembly: GCA_018402905.1. NCBI lineage: Eukaryota > Metazoa > Chordata > Amphibia > Anura > Ranidae > Glandirana > Glandirana rugosa. The sequence goes on along the minus strand of BLSH010305683.1, from coordinate 41,752 downwards.
TGGTCCCCTTTGATGTCAGGGAATCAGGAAATGTTAATTTGCACCTCCCCAGGAGATCTCCTCTGGCTTTCTCTACCACTACACCTTATTGCAGGGGGTGTATGGATACTTCCTGGAAGGATATGGCCATTCATTCTTGACTCCTTATTACCAACACCCCACTGGGTCAACTTGTGAATTCCAACTATGCCAGATGGCTTTCTTTACCCCACAGTGATTAGGCCACTTGTAAACTCCGGCCTGCCATATCAGTGACACTCCAGTATTATGATATTAAACCATGTTGCCATCCAACATATGCCGCTTTGGGCCTGATGGGGGCACATACCACCCTTCTTCAGAGACAGCCTCTGTGGAAAAGTCCATAAATGTCTTCACATGTTGTGCTTCCCAACATGTACCACTTTGCCTGAAGGGCACACACCTCCCTTCCTTTGGATCAGCTCCTATGGCACAGTCCATAAATGTCTTAAAATGTTGTGCTTCCCAACATATGCGGCTTTGCCTGAAGGGCACACACCTCCCTTCCTCTGGAACAACTCCTATGGCACAATCCATAAATGTCTTAGCATGGGTTTCCCAACATGTGCCACTTTGCCTCTGGGTGATACACCTACCACCATGGTCTCTTCATGAGGGGGTACAGTATAGGCAAGGGGTGTACATTCACTCACTATTCACCAACACACACTCAGAGCCACGTTTCAACCAGGTTCCAGATACAGAACTTAGAGGAGGGCCTTATTCACCCATATTACTAATCTAATACAGGTATATCAAACTATACTATCACACAAATCAACCCGTTACCATACTATATACATGTACATTCAAATCACCACCTTAAGCATCCCACCCCCAACCCCCTATAACCCTTCATTGTGTATACGGGACGGGATTAGACAGGCTTGCTCAATATGGCCTTTCCTACTGCAATTCTGGCATATATGCGGTGCGCTGTGACTCTGAATTGGCAGTAAAGCCTCCAACTTGTGCAGAGACATCACTGTCAATTCGTCCCACAACTTGCATAGATAAATGCAAAACTTTTATATAAACATCAGATCACACATGTTTAAACTTGAAACGATGACAAAACCACAAAATTCCATCCCTGTGCCTGGATTTCAGAGACCATGCCCAGGGTATACCATTCACCTCTAGCTACGGTTAGATTCACTGAACACCCTAGTTCCATGACTAACATTACATTGGTATTCTTTAGGACAAAGAAACAAACTTGTCTATGTTCCAAATAATACCCAGGTGCTTCCTTCCCAACAATGATCTCTCCATCCAGAACACAGCGTGAAACATCTTCCCAACATTCCCAGCGGTGTACTGATCTGGCATACACAGGACGTCATGGTCATGCCTCCCACCGAGGGAAATATCAACCTACCTCCAGCCTCACTCCACTCTGACCACAGGTGGGTAATTTAGCCATAAATGCAACAAGGTAGAATCCCCAGTCAGTAAGCCCATTGATACCACAGAATATACAGACCGAGTCTGCGCTTCTATATCTGGGATCAACGGGTAAGCCGAACACCTTCCATAACCCAAACTAGCACAGCCCATCCAGGCATTAGACCACCACTTTGGATTATTGTAAACAATCTGTTTCGGCAAAAACCTTACTGAGATGTGAAGCTAACTCATAAGGCCACTGTCCCTGCACAATCAGCTTGATGTTGGTTGATAATTCTGCCTGCCCCTGTGTGCATGCCAAAGCCCATGATACATTCTTGCCTTGTACCACCACACTCTCTACCAACCTCTCCAAATGGTAGATAAAATCTTGAGCCACTTTAACCTGGGGCATTCAATTGAATGTTATTAAAGATGTCAATAATCTCTCTCTGAGTAACAAAGCCCCGCTTACTGTCTGCCGCTACGGCTGAGAGTTTGATCCTCAGGATACTGACATTCACTTCATTAATAACACCCATGCCCGCACCTATTCCCCCCAATGTAGTGCTGAATACATCCCTCCTCTTTCGGTTGCTCCTCAGAAATAAGCAGCTTGAATGAACATCATTCTGTGTCCACACACCTCTGGGAGCATGCCACTGGTACAACGGCCACACTTGATTCAGTGTATATTCAGCACACATAGGGTAATAGATTTTTATCAACCCCTGTGAGACGTTGAAGTTCCATGTGGTGAAGGCATACTGTACTCTGGTAGCCAGTATATGGGAAGAGCTTAGAACCATTTGTAGCGGTTCCCCTCTTTCAAACGAAGCATGTTTTTGTGAATTGACATGGGCATCGCCTGTGCAGGGTTCCAACTGCTCAGGCGAGACATCAACCAGGTGTATTTCCCTTATGTCCAGTTCTGGTGTCCCACATGTCCTGTAACCGATACCTTCTCTATAGGACTGCTAGAATTGAGACACCACCCCTACAAGGAAATTCTCACCTCGTTGATGTGTCATCTGGAGCTCTCCAGTCTGGCCAACAGACACCTAAGTGTCAGCCTCCTGGGTACCTACACCATGTTAATTCAGTTTTGCCAATACACTTCACATATTAAAAACATATTTCCTTCTTTCAATTCTTCACCAAAAAACAAACATATTTTTCTTTTCTTGTTTTGCAGGAATGGATAGGTTATACTATTTCCCTAACCTCCAACCCATTGCACTTGTATTAACAGTATTTCTATATTCATGAGAGATTCCGGCAAAAATGCTCCACAAGCCTTGTTGATGGGCACAGTCTTTCAGATGCAGTGTTGACAATAGGTTGTCCATAAACAAAAGAAACCTTATATTGCAAATATTAATTGAAATCTTGGTTTGTCCCTTCTCCCCTGACTGTTTGTCAAAACAACTTTGTGACCTGGAATGGCACAGACAAACTGCCACCCAGATGAACATCTTTCATCCATGTTCCAGAGACCTCTCCAATCTTTCGCTCCACCAGGACTCTGGAAGTGAAAAACAAGGGCAGAATCAAATTCTTATCTGCAATATCTATTCTCTTGCATTTTTCTTACAGAACCTCCCTTGGAACCCAGGAACTTAGTTTTTCTGGCTTCTGCCACTCTGAACAGACTATTAAAACAGCCAATGACTTCTTTAGGCTGAACCCACTCTAAACTGAATTCCCATGATAAGGAAAAAACAAAAATTAAAAATGACTCCTGCTTTCCAACGGTTCTCATTATAAACATAAAAAAAACAAACAGAATGCGTGTATCTGTTACCTAAAAAATACACATCCTATGCCTTGGATTGCTACCCCATCTTGCAGAGTAAACTTCATAACGCCTCTGTGTAGTTTTAGGGTGCTGAGATTTTCTCTGCATATTATTGTTATTAGACATCGAACAATATCTTGCAATGTGACCCCACTTTTTACAGGAGAAGCACTTGAGAGCTGGTCTCCCTGCATAGGCCTGTCTATAAGTATATGGTGATGGAGACCCACGTTTCTGCATACCATTGCTATGTTTGGAATCACCTGACTTTACACTGTCATTGTTTGAGGAGTAATCGCTAACCATGGACTCATCCGAAGTCTCCACTGTTACATTGCTACTGTTCTCAAAAAGATCAGGCGTGTTCTCCATCTCAACACCTGAATCAATTTCAAGAGCAGTTATAGCACTTTTGTCCAAATACTCCTCCACATTACCAACATTGATTCCAGCCAAAGCAATATCATTTGCATCAAAAAGAGCATCCGATTTCCCTAATTGTTGTTCTTTCTGTGTTAAACATTGAGACTGGTCAGCATTGGCATGTTTGTAAGATAATTGTTCTATGGTCATCTGAGCTTCCTTTAGCTCCACCCTAAGCATTGTTATCCTACGCTTATTCTCAGCTTCTCTTTGATCTAAATAGGCAATACAACTTTCCCTTAACTTACACATTTCCTCCAATTCATTCATTTTCTGTTCCAATACACACTTCTCATTAATCCACTGAGCTTCTTTGTGCTGAGCAATGTCCGTCATTCTCACTAGCATGCATACTACATTTGCCATTTTCACTGTTTTGGCTTTTTTATATGAGGCTTTTATTTTTAAATTCTCATTCTCACATTGTTTTAATAAATCATTAAATTGGTGAGTCAATGTATTCTCTGCCAAAGTCTTAAATTTAGCAGATGCATGCTTTTCAATAGGATTCCGATGCTCTCCATTGATAAGTTAATTAAGTTCACTGAAGACTAGTTTGTCTACTTCCCAAAAGCAGCTGCCTAAACACTGCTCACACACACAGACACACAAAAAACACACAGACAAATTAGTTTAAACTCACAGGGATTTGTAGTCCTACTGAACTCTCCACTACCAACTGTCTGTACCCCGACACCTCAGATTCTAGGTCCTTGGTCCTCTTTTGGAGGCAGAAATCTTTTTCACTTTCCCGTGGGTACAAAAAATATAATCTATATTTCTCCCACTTTCTCCTCAAAGACGTATGGATCTCCTATAAATCTGCAGGGTACCTCAGTTAACCAAGGGTGATCAACCCTTCCTCACTTGCAGAATTGCACAGCGAACAGGCCTAACAACTTCGCAAATTTGCATTAACACTACAACAATTTTAACATATACAATACACATATACCAGCCAAAAAATCTCACCAGATCTGCACGTCCACTTCCTGATGAAATGTTTTCACAGAACTTTTAAGATCACTCCAGCAGGCTTCAGAATTCACGAACCATCGCAAATGTCCACCGCAGAGAGATACCTTCAGTTCTGATTGCTCTTCCTTAGCTTAGAGCAGGGGTAGGGAACCTGCGGCTCTCCAGCTGTTGTAGAACTACACTTCCCATGAGGCATTGCAAGGCTGATGGATACAATTACTCCCAGAAGCATGATGGGAAATGTAGTTCTACAACAGCTGGAGAGCCGCAGGTTCCCTACCCCTGGCTTAGAGGAACTCAAGACAAAAAATATATCAGGGTTATGGATTATGTGTAGGACTTCTTTACACACTCCTTTTGAGGGTGCCAAAGAAAGTGACTACACTCCTGCTTCTGAAATAAAAATGGGGTGGTTATGGGTTCCCCAAGTTGATTTGTAGCTATATATTAATTGTCTATTCCTCTCATTCATTAGTCTACTAAAGCTCTGATAATAGTAATGATAACAGTATGATAATAAGGTTAGCCTATATCTATATATATATATATATATATATATATATATATATATATATATATATAAATAATCAATCACTCTGCTTTAATGAAGCAAGGATTACATTTATTATAAGGAAAATAGAGATTCTAACATCAAAACATTATAAGAAAATATCATAGAGCCTATAACATAGATAACAAAGGTGACCCATAGATAGCAAAGGTGATACTTAGGCTGTCCTCGAAATGTTGTTCTGGCTGGCCTGATGGAAGAGGAGAAGAGGACGAAATAGAAGGTTTCTCGGCTTTTAAACCCAATCATGCATCATCCACACACACCCACCCAGCGCCAGCCTACTTCTGTATTCTGTCCTATGGTAACAGACTTCCTTTCCTTGAGTCTGTCTCTTGGACACATGCCTGGATTGTCCACTAGATGCAGTATATGTCCATTTATCACTCACAGCTGACCCACCATCGTTAGTGGTCAGATGGTCCACTTTGATGTCAGGGAATCAGGAAATGTTAATTTGCACCTCCCCAGGAGATCTCCTCTGGCTTTCTCTACCACTACACCTCATCGCAGGGGGTGTATGGATACTTCCTGGAAGGATATGGCCATTCATTCTTCACTCCTTATTACCAACACCCCACTGGGTCAACTTGTGAATTCCAACTATGCCAGATGGCTTTCTTTACCCCACAGTGATTAGGCCACTTGTAAACTCCAACTCTGGCCTGCCATATCAGTGACACTCCAGAACTATGATATTAAACCATGTTGCCATCCAACAATTGGGATGCCTGCCTTTACGTGAAAATGAACTTTAATGGCATTCCAGTCTTAGTCTGTATGGTTCAATATTAAGTTGGCCCACCCTTTGCAGCTATAACAGCTTCAACTCTTCTGGGAAGGTTGTCCACAATGTTTAGGAGTGTGTCTATGTAAATGTTTGACCATTCTTTCAGAAGTGCATTTGCGAGGTCAGGCACTGATGTGGATGAGAAGGCCTGGTTCCCAATCTGATTGTGCAACCTCTGTACAATTTCTTTTAGATTTACTAGAGCTATGGAACAGGAGGACCCACCTAAATAATCTATCAATTTGTATTACATCAGGCAGGCCCTTGCACTTCATAGCTGATGGGAGATATAAAGGAGATTGTACAATCAGATTATAATCTATATGGTAACCTTAAGGGAAGAAGTAGGTGGTGGTATTGTAATGAGAGAGATGTGTACCAGACTGGTAATACATGCCCTATCATACCCTTTTCTGTGATGCAAAAACACTGAGAATGATGGGAGCTGACCTAAAGGAAGTAACACAACCAGAAATAATGTTTTAAAACAGAAGACAGAAACATAAAATTTAGACATGTGCATGAGGAAAAAAAAATGTTTAGTTTTGTTTCAATTAATTAATCTAATTATTTTGTTTAATTAAATTTGGTTGATTTCTTCAATTCGTATTCGGAATTCGTATTCGGAATATGTATTTGGAATTTTCCAAATTATCTTTGAAATTACAGATTTTTTTAGATTCGAAACGTTCAAATCGATAAATTTTCGAATCAGTCGAAACAAAAATGTTATTTTTTTTTTATTCATATGCAGCAAAGAGAACAAACTAAAGAAAATCTTCATCAAATGAATACAATGACCCTTTAAATCACCCTTCGCTTAACAAAAACAGCATTATTTTGAAATGGTGTGCTGCGACAGGAAGTTGGTGGGAGGGGCTGGAGGTGTTTTGAAAACAACCATGTGTTCGGACAAAGGAGTTGAGTTTGGAAGGACAATGAGGCAAGACGTGTGTTGGAAGCTGGAGAACTTTGGAGCCATTTTGAGGTGGACTGAACAAGGAATAGAGACAGACATTACATCTTAAACTGTAAGTTGACTAACAGTTTAGTTTACATATTGTACATGCTTATAATTGTAGGCATATTTGTGTAAGCTATGTGTTGTGTTGTGTTGTATCCTACAGTTGTATGTGCATATTTTTTGTCCAGTAAATGCTCATTTATACTCTGCACAGGTCTGAACTTCCTTGGTTTTACTGCAAGTAAACTTGATAGATAAATGTGGAGCAGACTCGTCCGGGATCTATGCTAAAATTTAAACGGAAGCAGACCTGTTTTCTGTGGTGTGTTTTGTAGCTTGTGCTGAAGAAAATGCTGCGTACACTGTTTAGGAAGAGTAAGGCTGGAAAGGTTTCTGGTGTCCAGGAGGATTTGAAGGCGTGGACCCTTCCTGCCTGGGCTAGAGACAGTCAGCGGATGTCTGTTGCAGAGGAGCTGCTTAGATATGCTTCTTCTTTGAACAGAGCTCAGGGGGGTGGTGTCTCTGATCTTTCCTCAGATTTTAGTCTCAAAAGTTTTGGGCTCAGTAAGGGAGAGATGTGGGCAGTTGCTGTGTTTGGTTTACACGTCCTGCTTGCTCTACATATTGAATCTGAAAAGAGGAAAAAGGCAGAATTAGAAAGAGATTTACTGAAGGAGCAGCTTGCAGTGTCATCTGAGTGTTTGGAAGACACTGCAAGCAAGGCAAAAGATTTAGAATGTAGGGTAATCAAAGTTAAACCTACAGTGGCTTTGAAGTGTGTTCACACCCCTGTAGGCAGAGCTGAAGATTTGAATGAGTGGTGTGCAGCCCTCACAAACAAGTCTAATGATGCCCTAACAAAGGACCCTACAATAGTTTAGCAGTTAGAAATGGGCAGATAGAGAAATGTGAGCAGTGAGTATGGGTGTCCGCAGGTAGGGGCAAGGGGGGGCAAGTGCCCCCCCCTGGAATCAGGGATCGCAAAGTGTCTGCCAGGGGCGGACCAAGTGGGGGGTGGCGAACCGCCCCGGGTACCACATTTTGGGGGGGTGTTCAGTCACAGTGTGGCATCTCTAGTGGGGTATGCTCCCGCTCTGCACATCTTGAGGGCATCAAGAGCCCTGGCTGCTCTCTCTCTTTTTTTAGGTGGATTGGAACACCCCTTCAGCACCGCAGTGGTATGGTCTGGTGACTGGTCTGCGTGCGTCCATCCGTGACAGACGCTCCGACATATTGTCACTGAACTTACTGCTCCGCTTCCTTCTTCTGCTCCGCCTCCACCCACCCACCACTGCTGTGCTGTAAAGCCAGGCCTGAGGCGGCCCGCCATCATGTGCGTACTGTCAGTGTAGTTTGGAATGTTCTCTGCCCGCCTGACAGCGTTTCTAGAGAGTGCCAGTGGTGTGCTCCTCTTGCTAGGCTAGCTGCCGAGTGCCAACCACCCTGCGGGGGGGGTCTGCGTGGTGATGATGTTGCTGCTGCTGCATTGAAATGCATGACAGCACTGGCAGTGTGTGTGTCCTCCTCACCTGAGAAGAGTTTTTGAAGCCTGGGGGTGCGTGTGTGTCCAGTCGCTTGGCTGCTTAGCGCTTGTGAGGGATATGATGAGGTGATTTGAAAATCTCCAACTACTTGAACAATTTCTTCTTATCTTCTCATGGCATGAGCTTAAAGAGCATTCTTCTTGACATGATCCTAAGAAATCACAACGTTGTTAATACATTTTCTTTTTGTCATTTGGACCTTTAGCCTGTGTACAGACTAATGCGATCCTCAGAGATCAAAAATACAAGAAAATATACCGCGCTAGAAATAGCAATATGTAACAAATAGCAGCAACAATGTAGGGTGCGATATTTCACCATAGAATAAGCAGATAGTCAATAAGATTGTTGCGCTAACTTAAACAGTCTATCTGAGGAGGACGGGTTTTGTTTGCTTGTATCTGCCGGCTTTTCAATGCGCTTTTATTGATGTTCGAATGTGAGTACCCTGGATTTTATTACATGTTTTAATAAACCACTTTGCAGTTTTACACTATGTGGCCCTTATTTTCTTTAAATATGTGGTGAGTGATACCGCTGGCCTGGCTTTCTACACCATCCCTGCTGATCCGATGAACCCCTAGGAGCAGAGGAAGATTCATGTCTTTAGACCCTGCAGAGGGCTATATCTGCAAGCGCTGTTGACCCGTACTAGAAATAGTGGGTCTGTTTTTCTGGTAAGGGTGTTTACCCCTCAATTTTTCACTGAGGTGTCTGTGTGATCGGTGGTGGTGGACAAGTGGTCTCAAACCTCTTTTCTCTCTCAAATATACACTGGATTTAGGACTGGTGTCCCCTATAAAGTTCACAGAATTTTGGACTGTCACACTTAATGAGTCCTCAATTGAATGATTTATGGACAACTCTTTTTGATATTATTCATTTTCTCTACTATATGCACAACTTATGTTATTTATTTATGTTTTGCACAGTCACATGTTATATGGGATATGATGATTTCATAAGGGTTTATCCCTAAAGTAATATTATGTCGATTTATGTTTTATTTAATTATGGTGATTCACTCTTGTATTCACATTGATGGTTAAGTTAGCGCAACAATCTTATTGATCCTCAGAGATCGCATGTGATTCGCACTCGAACTGCAGATGCCCCCCCTGCCCCCCCTGAAAAAAGTTCTGCGGACGCCCATGGCAGTGAGCTATGTTTTTTGGCACGTTTGGAAGGAACAAATAATCTGCTTTGTCTATTACTTTTTCCAGGTACTGAGCTTTGAGAGGTTGAGGAGGCAGAGCAGATGACCAGGCCAGATGGGAGGAGGCAGACCAGAAGAGAGTCTGAGGAAGATGCGGTTGATTTCTGGATTGGAGTGAACTTTTCATCTTAGCATTCCCTTATGAACACACGAGGACAAGAGCCTTTCATCTGGAATTTTCCTTCCACAGACTGTCAAGGACATTGCTGACCCTGCTAAAAAGTAATGTTTCAGCCTCTCAGGGACTTTAGTCTGACTGCCCAGAAGATGCGGGAGTCGAAAGGAAATTTTTTCCTCCCATTTTTGGACTATAATATGGGGTGTTTATTTCGCCCTTTCCTGGACAAAAGAGAGTTGAAAAAGTTGAAGTTTCATATTTTCCTATATTATGGTATAAAGTCAAGAAGTGGTATGCATTGCTATGGCTATTAATGACATTAATAAATAATATATAGTTTGATTTTTTAGGCCATGTGCTTTTCAAGGGAAGCCAGGCTTCACCCTTCCCCCTCCATTGATATGTAAATAAACCAGTTAGATGGCTAGAGAGTAAATTCTCTAGCAGGAAGTTGGTGGGAGGGGCTGGAGGTTTTTTGAATACAACCACGTGTTTGGACAAAGGAATTGAGTTTGGAAGGACGATGAGGCAAGACTTGTGTTGGAAGCTGGAGAACTGTTAGGAACACTTTCACCAGTTGGGGGCACTGTAGCCCCAACTCCACAGTGCCCGCAAGGACCACGAAACTCTGACACAGAGGAGAGCACTCCAGGAATGGACACTCTGCCTCCCCCAGATACCATTACAAAGGCACATCCATCTGATAAAGGTAAGAGACTGGTAACCTATCCTGTACATTCACCATGTAAAGAGCCCCAGCTGAAAAAAACATCTATGGTTTGCTGTTATTAATAGAGACCCCAGCACAGAGCACACACCATCCTTGGCTGCTATTCTTGTCACAGATAATCCTGTCACTGAAGTTATGCTTAAATCCATGCTGCTCACTCTGCAAAGGGACTTACACAGAGAGTTACAAATCTCTCTGTCCCAGGTCATGACAGAGTGGTTTGCCTGGAAGAGAGGGCAGATGCAATGGAAGAAAATATGTGTGAATATTCTAAAGCCCACAATGAATTACTAGATACACAGGGCCATCATGCTGAGGAAATCCACCATATTAAGATGACACTGGCAGATTTAGAGGATCGCTCTAGGTGAAATAACATTAAATTTAGAGGCGCCCTGGAAACAATTAAAGTGAACGAGCTTACTCCTTACTTACAGCAACTTATTTCAACATTGCTCCCTTGCTTAAACACATGTGATATTCTGATCGATCTGGCTCACAGAATCGCCAAACCCTCCCATTAGACAGCTGATGTTCTGAGAGATGTCCTGGCCCGGATTCATTTTTTTCACATCAAAGAGCAAATCTTTTCAACCACCAGGGCCATAAAACCTCTGCCGGCACCCTACCATGGCATTAAGTTGTTCACTGATCTTTCTCCCACCACTATGGAAATGCACAGGGCTTTTATGCCTGTCACCCTAATCCTCCAACAAAACAAAATTGTGTATAAATGGGGGTCCCCAGTGAAACTCCTGGTCACATTCCAACAAAAAACCATCCCCATCCTCACCCCCAAAGATGGATACAAGAAAATGACAAATTGGTGTCTCCTGCCGCTCACTCTTAATACCATTGGACCCTGGGGCACCTCAACCACTCCAGACACTTCCCGGAATTCAGCTCCTAAAATGAACTGAGAATGAAGGCTTATAGCAACTTGCAGTTCCCTCATCAACTTGGTTCCAGCCTGAGCGATGTCCATACATATTTTTCCACCCCTCAGTTTACAGTGTGCTACGCACATGACACTGTTCTATTTGTTGTCTATACTGTTTCTCTGTACTTAGTAACACATTTGTTTATCTACAATTCTAATACCTTTGTTGTTCATTGTGATCTATTATACGCACCGTATACTGCATATACTATTACAAATATTCTTACTGTGTGTGATTAATATCTGATTTTTTATCTTTACACATTCATCAAATTGATACCCTATATCTCCCTATATTTCATTTTTTCCCTTTCCCTTATTACCTTCCATTTCCCTTTATTTTCCTCACCCAATTGCTCTATTCAAACAGATGTTCCAAATATGTGTGAGGTGCAGTTCTCTACTTTGCATCATTAGTCAGGTTTCTTCTTGAATTGTATTTTATATACAGTGTTTGTACTATACATGCTACCTAAAGTTTTATTACTCACTGTCCTAGTCTAAATGCCATAAAGAATGTTAGAACAAAAAAAATCTGTATGCGTCAATGGTTCCTACATACTAGTATAACAGTGAGGGATTTGCAGCTTAATTTCATTCATCTTTGCAAATTCATGAACTCTATTGGTCTTTATTTGACTTGGTCCTTCGTAGCTTCTTAAATAAAATATTTCAAAAACGTAAAAAATATAACCATTTACATAACAGGGGTCATTATTGAAACCATCAGATATTTCCCCATGCAGCTTTTTATTTACAAAATTTAACAAATATTTTTTCTTCTTTTTTTCTGTATCATCTGTTAAACAGTATGAGAAATTAGTAACAATATTCTATAACATAGATATATTAGGCAGGTAAGTCCAGACAGTTTAATATAACAATTAAGCTATCATAACTGTTTCATTGCTGCAGGCAACAGCTAAGATAAAACCTTATTCTAACAGTTATTAATGTTCTTATCTCTCTGGGACAGTATTTTCTATTTATGGCTTTCTACGCTTAGTGCACTGTACATAATTCCCTTTGCAAAACATACACTACCAAATAATTCCTGTTAAATAGCCATGTTTGCTTTTCTTTCTTTAGATACTGTGTGTTTTTATTTGAGTGAATACTATATACATGTATTATATATTTACTATAATTCTATTCTATCATACTTAATAATGTGTTTTGCAAAAAATGTACAAATGAATGGTCCCTGTAATATATTACACATGCTAGAATGATTTATTCACTGTAATGTCAGTCTGGTTCAAACATACTTTAGAAATAACATCATAGCTTTTCTGTGGCCTATTTCCAAATACAAATATTTGCTAAAATGGCCTGAAAAGGACATCATTGAGGGTTATGGGAGAGTATGGTATGCAATTTAACCACCGCAATAGTGGGCACTTTTATCCCCTTCCTGCCCAGGCCATTTTTCAGCTTTCAGCGCTGTCACACTTTGAATGACAATTGCGTGCTCATGCTACACTGTAACCATGTGAAGTTTTTATAATTTTCTTCACACAAATAGAGCTTTCTTTGGTGGTATTTAACAAAAAAAAAGACTGAAAATTTTGAAAAAAAACCGTTTTTTTTAGTTTTTGTCAGTAAATTTTGTACATAAGTAATTTTGTGTGCTGATTAGGGATGAGCCGAACAACCTCCCTCCCCCCCGGTTCGGTTCGCACCAGAACATATGAACAGACAAAAAGTTTGGGCGAACATTCGAACACCATTAAAGTCAATGGGGTGGGGCGTGGCTTGCAGCTCATGGAGTAGGTCGCATGGTGTGAGAGCTCCGCCGTTCATCCTGTCTATTCCCCTGTTACCAGCATCCTGACACCGCTTCTTTACCTCTCATCGTCCCCTTATCTGTCCTACTTGCCGCCTCGAGAGTGTGGTACGCTGGATGAGGTACTCGACGTTCGGTGCGGGGTGGGGTAACTGAAATTACCACAAGCTTACAAGCGGGTTTGAAAAACAGACAAGTATACAAGACCACGCTTGGCTTGGCCCCCCCTCCCTCCAACAAGCCGAGTAGGGATTAGTCGTGTGTTTTAATGAATACATGTTTTAAATGACTGTTTTTGATTTTTTTTGCCAAAAAAAAGTTTTAAAAGTCAGAAAAAAAAACAATTTATGGTGGTTTCTTTCGAGATAAACACACTTCTTTTAATATTTTTGAAGT